>CM056823.1:2290000-2490000 GCA_029853015.1 Chelidonichthys spinosus
ACTGAACTTAATTTCTGTGGGTAAGCCGCAAGCTACCATAGCCAAATTATGAAGCCAGCACCGAATTGCTTTAAAATGCAGCACAATGAAGAGTTGGCATATGGTATCTCCATAATGGATGATTCCCTTCATAAAGTCCCAACTTATTTCCCAAAGTTACCATTTCCTCACACAAGGGGTTAGGTTCTGATCAGCTCATGTGGCTTCCAATGTCTTGATGCCAATGTTCTCATTCTACCACAAAAGATCTCAGCCAAATAGTATCAGTCTTTGTGGTCACGTCTTACCTCCAGTACCTCCAGAAAGCAACCCCAAACACAGTACACAAACCATTGTGGTGTGAGCCATGTCATGCATTCTACCTCAATGTGGTCATCACCATTATTTCATGGACTGGACCTGCTAAGAAAACATCCATACTTATTCGTATTATTGTGAGATTTAGAAACTCTGACCAATAAAGGCAGTGGCTCACATACAAACATAAATAAATAAAGCCACTCCTTACCCCTCTACAACTTCATACAGAAATTCATAGGCATTTATAGTGTGATACACAAAAGTAATGATTGTTTGCAATGCACTGTATTGGCTCGAATAAACTGTGACTCTTATTATAAGAGGATGCTCCTTTTCCAACATGCATTTTGGAAAAAGACTTGAAGATATGAAAGTTATCAGAATTCGTCAATCTATTCTTCATCAGGAAATTAACTATCAAATTGGCAGTTTGGCAAATAATTCAGTTCCAAGTATATTTTTACAGCAAAGACATCGCAAAACAGTTTTGCACTGTGGAAGAAAACTCTTCAGGTCCAATTCAGTGGCTGGTTCAAATGAGGTTTAATCACTGACAGTGGAGAAAAGACAATGTCGCGGTTGCCACACAGCCCAATCTGCCCTGATGTGAGGCAAGAGACAACTTATACAGAACCAAAGGGGCAGGTCTAAACAGTGGATTTACATAGATTCAATACGCGTCTCACCGAGGGGAAGAGACTTCCTGAGACAACATAAAGGTGTGACTTCCCTCGGAACAGCTGGGTTCTTTCTACATAGTGTCACAACAGGGGCCATTCATGAAGGCCTTGATCAAGTATGTGAGGTGAAGGTGTTTCGGGGACGGTCCAGGAAGGGGGACAGACCAGAGGTTCTTTTCATCAACATGACAAGGCTTACATACAATGAATGCAGCTCAGCAGGACATTTGATGTTTAGAGAGAAAGGAACATTATACCAAAACCAAATAAGAATTCTAAGGTAACACAATTTCTTCTACAATTCCCCATTTTGTCCTATAGGACAACACTAAATACACAAGAAAATGTAATCAAGCGAAGTAAGAAAATTACAATACATCAATTCTACACAATTTGTCGAAACCATCATGAAATAATTCTTTAGGTACGTCGTGAGTAGTTCATTGAATCATCATTTCAGTAGTCACCTTAGCTGTAATAATTTTACACATTGCTCTGATACAAGAAAAAATAATAAGGGCTAATAAAAAAAACAGATTATTCCAACATAACAACAACAACTATAAAACAGATTAAGCCAACAAAAACATATTGAACTATATTTGTACCCCAACGGCCAATGAGTGTTTCCAACCATTCAAAAGGGCTACTAATATCGCTGGTGTGCACTTTATCAGCAATGTGTTTAACATGTGCAATGACATCAGAAAGGCTAGCATTATAATCTGACACATAAGTACAACATTCAACACAAATCATTGCACAAGTACCACCCTGGGATGCTAAAAGATAGTCTAAAGCTGTAGGCAGGAGGCGTAGAAGAGGTTGAAGTCCAAATTATTAAAGTCCTTGGTCACGGAGGAAAGCACAAAGTGACAATATGAAATTATGTCATGTCCACTTCCGGTGCCTTTAATACACAATTCTAATGGCCCTGGAACTACACTAAGAGGGGTGGTAGCAGGGGCATCCATGCACGCCTGACACTTGTTTATGGATATTTTGCAGGATAAAGTTCTAATTTCAGGTGAAAACTGGAGAAAGTTCATGGGTGTGAGATTTGTGTGTATTCCGGTGAAGTATATGACACGTGTCACATTCGGAAATGGGCAGAGTCATCAGTGGGAAGAGTTCATCAGTATTATGTGGGATGAATCCACATGTGTAACCGTTATGGTTAGAATTAGAGCTTTGGTCAGCTATCATTCTAGGCAAGTTGATATAAGTGTTTGTAGAAATAATTTGGTCGTGTGTGGAGATTGTATTTGGTCCAGTTTCCCGTTTCTGACGAAGGCTGGAGACTGCAGTCGAGGAGGGATGAGTTATCCCTGATATGCTTCTTTCTGGTGGCTCCATAGCTGCAGTATTAAGAAGGAGATCTTCCGAAGCAACCTTCTGTCCCCATTGCTTAATACTGGTACTGCAAAGGAGCCACAGGAACAATAATCCGGTCACGAGCAGCAACATTGGCGTCAGTCATCAGCATCTGGTCAGAACAGCAACGTTCCAGGTTGTTCTCCTGCTGGGCTGTTGATCTTCACTGGTCCATGTTGGCATCCTGCTGGGCTGTTGATCTTCACTGGTGTGAAGAGTGGATCCATGTGGGGTGTGACACACTTCATGACAGTGTTGTTGGTCAGCAGTATTTGAGATGGGCCGGTCCACCTGGGCTGGAGAGTGTTCCTTTGCTTGAACTGCTTTCAGGGTTGAAATCACTAGGCTGAAGGTTGTGATAGTCCCCGTCAGTGGGAGGCGTGTGGGCTGCGATCACCTGTTAGTGCAGAGCTTAGACAGAAGAACACAGTTCCTTGCAGAGTTCTCGTGTGATAGAGTTGTTGAAATGGGTGTCGTCGTCGCTGTTTAATGCAGCGGGGGATCCCAAACAGGCAGACAATGTCTCTGAGGAGCAGAGTAGTCACTGTTGTGGTGTCTGCTTTTCTGTTTGCAAAAACTTCAGTCTATGTTGAAAACATATGATTAAAAATAACAAAACAATAACAATAACATGTGAACATATGACTTTGTACAAAGTCAATCAGCATATTTACAAAGGAGTCCTCACGGGGGGAATGCTCTTCTTGGTTTGTGTCGACAAAATTGTTTGAATATAGGGACGTAACAGGAGCAACGTAAATCTGCTTATTGCAGCAACCATTCCCCATTTGCTCCTGTGAGTCACACCATGTGTCGCACAAACAAGTTGAGGAAGCAGGAAATGTGTGGCTAATGCGCGGCCGTCGCAGGAGCTCCACAATTCGTAAAACAACACAACCAGGCAGAACGCTCAGAGGTGTCGGGGGCCGCTTGTAACGTAGCCACGTTAAAGCAAAGAGCTCAGCTTGTGGGGCTGAGCATGGGGGTGGGAGGGGGTGGGTGAGATTCTAGGATCTCAAATAGGGGACCAATTGCATAACCTGAGTCAAGTGTAGGGCTCTCTGATTCCCACAATGCACATAGACTAAAACGCAGAATCTGACAAGAATACCTGTAAAACGTGGAATTTCGTGGAATTTGTCAAAATCTGAAAATCAATGTTTTCTTGAACATTATAAGAGTTTGTTACCATATCTAAGCTGAAAGAAAAGGGAAGGGGGGGGGGGTAATCAACGGGAACAACGCCTCATTCAGTATGTCTGAAAAGTGAAACATAAATAGCAGCGAGTGGACTGACAGATACGCTGATTTTAGACACAGCGAAAGTCAGGGGCAGGGGGCTGCTAGAAATGTCTTTATTTTGATCTATCTACCGGCACGATTACACACTATTTGATGAAAAAAAAACGCTATAAAATTGTAAAATACTGAATTACTTTAAATGAAAACGGAAAACAGAATTTCAAAAATAAAACGGAAAACAGAATTTCAAAAATAAAACGGAAAACAGAATTTCAAAAATAAAACGGAAAACAGAATTTTGAAAAATGAGAACTGAAAACAAAATTTAGAAACATTTAAACGGAAAACACAGAAGTCCGAAAAATGGAAAACAGAAAGTATGGAATTAAGGAGAAAACAATAAAATGGAAAAAAGAATTTAGAAAAATTAAACAGAAACCAGGATTTAGAAAATTAAAACGGAGTGCATGGAATTTGGGAAAAATTAAATGGGAACACATGAAATTTAGAAAAATAAAAATGGAAATCAGAATTTAGAAAATGAAAACGGAGAGCACGAAAATCTGGAAAAATAAAAGGAATCTTGAAAAATTTAAACAGATTTCATAGGGTTCTAGTCAAGTGCTCCAGTGGGAGAGCGGTATGAGCTACCATCTACAGACAAAAATAACTCAGGTTTTGCAAGTGGTTTGTCTAGTGGATCGGGACGGGTTGAGCAAAAAAATCAACTAAGATCAGCTTTCACAACTATATGGCTTGCCATCAATTAGGGAAGGAAGGAGGGAAACAGAGTTAAGAGGTGATCAGCGCTCAATAGTAAGGTTAGGAAAGAAGGGTGAACTCATAACAAGTCTGTCTAGAGGAGGAAAAAAATGTTGCTTTCAGAGTAGAAGACAACATGGGAGACAGAGTGGGGGGCAAATAGTGTTTAGTGGAGATCTCAGTACCATGGAGGAGGTCGTTTCTACAGCGAGACTGAAATAAAAAAATAATAAAAAAACTGGGATCTGGGATGAACAGAACAGGAGGAGTGGATAGTGGTTGGATCTGTAACTACAGGAAAAATAGGGTTCATTAACTGCACCGAGGTCTTATAACTTGTCTTATTTGTTTGTTTGTTTGTTTGTTTGTTTTTTTGTATGGGAAAATTGGAGTGTTACAGAGGCTGGAGGTAGGTAGTTTTATGCCTTGTTCTAACAGGGACTCTATCACAGGTGCAATTCCAAGTTCTGCGTCAAGTTTAAGGGGATACTGGCGTTTCTCTGGGAGTGGTTTATCTGGGTTGACATTAATTTATTTTTACACTAGAAGCAGAAAGAATTAGTCCCACATCATTAGGGTGGGAGGAACACAAAGCAGGAGGGATCTGGGATGAAGATGGAAGGAGGTTGTGGATGGAGAAATAGGCTGGGGGGCTAGGTGTGGTTCTGTCTGTGACAGAGTTGAAAAGATAACAGGTTGTGGATCGTAAGAGACACACAGGATGTACCCCAAAGAGCCAACCTTGTACAGTGGGTAACTGGCTACAGTATCACAAAATGTTTTGTCATTACAACATTGGAATAACTTTACCATCTTGCCCAGCTCCAAGGTGTCGTTTTAGTTAGCAGTAGCTACTGCGATATGGGGAACACCGTCATCCTTCTGAAATCACTGTCATTAACATGTAGGAGGGAGGTTGCTCTTTCATCTTGCTCAGCTTTTTGAGTATACTCAGAATTTGGAACTGCATCGTGATGAGCTAGACAATGGAGTGAGGGAAATCAGAGCAAAGAGTCAGATATTTCAGAAATCAGCCAAGAAAGGAAAGGAGAAGAGGGCTTGGTTATATGGTTATAGATTGTTTGAAGTTTTTTTTAAAGAGAGTTGAGGAGAGGGCAACTGATCGGGAGACCTGTTGTAGCATAGAAAAACAGTATTAACATTAGCATCAGGTACATCAAGATATACCTCATAAGGGGTGCATTAATGGTGCAGTCAGAATTGACATAATAAATCACGACCCAGTAAGTTCAGAGGGGTATCAGTAGCTGTTAGAAAAGCATGTTCTCCATATAGGGGGCCTAATTCCACTGTCATTGGAGCACTTACTGGGTTTTGTTTAGTGATGCCGGAGACGCCTACTGTGTTTACAACCTCAGAGGACAATTCAACATTTCAAGTTACAATTCAAGTCTTTAGGATTGATGGCAAGTCATATAATTCAGTTAATTTATCCCTCTTTTTTTTTTTTTTTTTTTTTTTTTACAAGAGAGATAAAAAATAGAATAAAAATGTACAAGCGAAAATAATAATGAAACACTAAAATAAGATGAAATCAAAACCAACATAATTATTAACGAGAAATTTAAAAATGAAAATAATGCAAAAAATAAAAAACTAATATTAACAAAAGGTAAAAATTAATTCATATAGAGAAAAAAAAAACCCTGCAAACTAGTTAATATAAACAATAATACTTAAAGGACAAGGTACTAATAGTATGTGAAACCTGAAGTAATAAAATAGAAAAATAATGTATTTACAAAAAAAAAACTGAAATAGCAACAGGTAGGTTGCTGAAAATGCATTAAAATGGACAAACAACCAACTAGTTACAGAAGCAATACTGCTAAACAGTGTTGTGCCTGAACCTGTTCATTGAATGATAGTTCTTGAACTCGTTTATATTTTGGGAAGAACGTAAACTGAAAGTACTGTATTTCTGCCTGATGAACGCTACTGTGAATGCGTTCATCCTGGTGTCTGTGAACACTCTCTCAGTTTAACTCCGTTCAATAGGGTGGCAGATTTGTATAGAGCATTCCAGGCAAAAACCAGGCGAAAATGAAAAAAATAATAATAAAGATAAAAATGAAATACAGTGAAAATAAAATACAATTGAAACAAAAATATTATAAAATGATAAACGAGAAAATAATAATAGTACTAAATATTGAGAACAATATTTTTACAAAAAATAAAAGGGGGCAAATTAATTGATACAGAAACAACCGGCTCAAAAGAAATGATAATACTAGAAGGATAAGGTACAGTATCAATCATACAGTACAATCATAAAATTGAAAAAATGAAATATATACAAAAAATACTAAAATAATAGAATGTAGGTAGGGTGAAGTGAATTAAAAAATAAACAAATCAACAGGCTAAAGAGAAGCCAGAATACTAAAAGAACCAACAATTTAACTATAGTAAAGAACAAAAGAGGGGAAACTAATTAAAACAGAGAGACAAACCAACTAGTTAGAGAAGGGATAAAGAGCAAGTTACTAACAGTCTTGAGTAACAAGAAATAAAAAAAATAGAATATAACGTATTTGAAAAGAAAACTAAAGTAGGTTGGGGAAAATTAATTAAAACAGACACACAACCCAACTAGTTAAAGAAGTGATATTACACAGTGAAGAAAAATTTGTATTTACATGAAAATAAAGTGCTCTTAGCCACGTGGTTTATCGCAAAACAGCAGTCGTGAATCACAGTGATCAAAAGGCTATTAACTAATGGATAAGGAACTAGAGCTGGAATGTTGTGTTCAATTGTAACCTGAACAACTACTTAATTCTAGCAATAATTTCTTATAGTAAGAAAACAACATATTTATGGCCGCAGCGGGCCTTAAATCACAGCAAAACACAAACACACAACATTGAAAAACAAGATGTTACAATGAGCTCATACAACTTTCAAACCGGTTAAACACATGTCATTCATTCAATATAACAATCTTTTACAAAGAGAACCACTGAAATCCATAAGATTACAGAGAGTTTCACCATGCAAATCGTCATTTCATTTCCAAGTAGGAATTACGATGACATGAGTGGCGGACTGGCTACCCCACTTAGATATCGTCAACCTCACATAACAATTTCTCACATAGAGAAACACTCAGACCCATAAGGTCAGGGAGAATTTCACAATGCAAACTGTCATTATGCTACCAATAGGATTTAAAACAATATGAGTGGCGGACTGGCTACCCCACTGAAATATCGTCGACCTCACATAACAATCTCTCACATAGAGAAACTCTCAGACCCATGAGGTCAGGGAGAATTTCACAATGCAAACTGTCATTATGCTACCAATAGGATTTAAAACAATATGGGTGGCGGACTGGCTACCCCACTGAAATATCGTCGACCTCACATAACAATCTCTCACATAGAGAAACTCTCAGACCCATGAGGTCAGGGAGAATTTCACAATGCAAACTGTCATTATGCTACCAAGTTTAGGAATTATGACAATATAGTGTCAGACTGATTCACTCCACTAAAATTGTCTACCTCACATAACAATCTCTCACATAAAGAAACACTCAGACCCATAAGGTCAGGGAGTATTCCATCATGCAAACTGTCATTATGCTACCAATAGGAATTATGACAATATGTATGGAAGCCTGGTTACTCCATAACAATACCATCCACCTCATATAATAATCTGTTACACCGAGAAAAACTCAAACCCATAAGGTGATGGAGAATTCCACTATGCAATCTGTTATTATACTACATAAGGCCTTTGTTTTTCTTAAAACTCACCAGAACAGCCTGCAGTCAACTGCTGCTATTTGAAAATTTAAATCGCGTTACCTGGGTCTATGGAAGATCCGGACCTGAGACAGGGCATTGTGAATATCAGCAAAAGTTAGGAATTTTACAAGAGGCTTCCTTTACCCTTTGAATTTGGCGCCGATTGCTAATATTCAAAATCACTGGCTCCAGTCCAGACGTCCTCTAGCCCAGGGTTAGCGAGATGCCGACAACGCCATATTGTGGAAGAAAACTCTTCAGGTCCAATTCAGTGGCTGGTTCAAATGAGGTTTAATCACTGACAGTGGAGAAAAGACAATGTCGCGGTTGCCACACAGCCCAATCTGCCCTGATGTGAGGCAAGAGACAACTTATACAGAACCAAAGGGGCAGGTCTAAACAGTGGATTTACATAGATTCAATACGCGTCTCACCGAGGGGAAGAGACTTCCTGAGACAACATAAAGGTGTGACTTCCCTCGGAACAGCTGGGTTCTTTCTACATAGTGTCACAACAGGGGCCATTCATGAAGGCCTTGATCAAGTATGTGAGGTGAAGGTGTTTCGGGGACGGTCCAGGAAGGGGGACAGACCAGAGGTTCTTTTCATCAACATGACAAGGCTTACATACAATGAATGCAGCTCAGCAGGACATTTGATGTTTAGAGAGAAAGGAACATTATACCAAAACCAAATAAGAATTCTAAGGTAACACAATTTCTTCTACAGCACCAATTAAGACTACAGACAATCCACACTTTCTGTAGGAGCTGTGGATTGGATGTTACACTGGTAGTCTCTCCATGATGATGTTAAAAGGCATATTTGTAATCATGATAACAATCCCCACCGTTTCAAGTTTATTTCATGAAAAAAGAAAAGAAATTGCTTTGTATTCAAGTCAATCAAGTATTGAGAATACTGGAGAAGTTTAGAAGTGCTTTGAGAAGTGTCAAGGGACAAATTCCTGCCAGAGAAAATGTTCACAATTGCAATTCAAACAGAAAATTGTTCTGTCTGAAAACTATTCTGAACTAATGCAACGGCATAACGTGTTATGTTGTTGTTCAAGGCTATTACTGTTAAAGCACACCCACCACACCACAAACACACATTGCTTCTGTGTGTCAGTCCTAAATCATTTCAGATTAATCAGATTCAGCACCAATTAAGCATAATCACATAATGTTAAAGACGAAATAACTGCACACCACATAGTGTTGAATCACACACAATGAAAGAGTCACATCTTTTATTAGAAGGAAGTCCGTCCTCAACTCAGTCAGAACTGAAGGTGCTGAATGGAAACCCTGCAGGCTTTGTGACTATAATAGGGCAAAAGCACAGCTGCTTGAGAAGTGTTGCCTACCAAACTCCACAAAGCACTACAATGGTCTATAGCCCTCTGTACATCTTCATTTGGGGATGGGTCCTCAGCCCTTTTTTTGTCTTCACTCCATCAGTCTGCTAGAAACGCACAGGGACAGTAATTCACAAGACAGCCACTGAATGAAAGAATGGCCCACCTTCCTCATCATGACCTCTAGCTTGTTTTCAGATCCAATCCATTACAGATTATGTTTAGGCCCATTTGCCAATCCCCATTCCAGCTGAAAGCAATACTGACCACTGACCATTTCAGCCGTAGATTGATTTGCAGGATGCCTGGGGACAGAAAAGACACAAGAAGACTGATGACTCAATATCCATAATAACCGAGGCCTGCTTTAATTTGCTTTCAATTCAATCAGCTTCCTCACTTCGAAGTCGATCGGTTTTCTTTGAAAATTCAAAACACCCTTATGCTTGGGCGGGTTGTCGCATCTCGGCCAATTTAGACGTAACTGTGAATGAATGCTGTGTCAAAAGTAAATTCATTTTAGGGTCAAACGGAATAATTTGAATGAATAGAGCTGGTGTTTGACAGAAATCTTGTCGGTCGAGCTTGGTTTTGCTCCGTAAGTCATTTTGCTGAAGCTGATTATGGTTGAGAGGACTATTCCATCATCAGCTTAGTCTCCAAACAACTGATTTGTAGCATGCCTGAGGGGGGAAAGGGCAGTTATTCACTACAGACCCATGACATGGACCATTTTCTTTGTGGTGGGTTAAAGGATTTTGCCAATACACTTTTAAGTTACAGATTGAGAAGTATCTGTACCTTCTGTGACTTCCTTAGACCCTGACTGAGCAAAGTATGCAAGTCATTATAGTTTGTTGGATAGTGCAGCTCATGCTATCCACTAACTATTGTGCTTATTATACGTTTTTCCCATAATGTTGGAAAAATGAGGGAAATGGGAAAGCCTGCACTTAGGCATTTGGAGAGGTCAGGTCACTATGCACTAGATTGATCTGTACATTGCCTGAAGGACAGCGCAAAGAGCAAATTAAGATGTAGACTAGATAAATGACCTGTCTCCATCACAACAACCTGAAGGGTCAAATCACTGACCCCCCAAAAAAGAATAGGTACTCCCATTGCTCATTTGGATGGATTTGGCTTTGTGTCTGCAGTCACAGTAGAGAGGTAAAGAATGGTAGTGCACACTGGTTCATCACAACCCCGGCCTTCAAACCACTAAGCTATTGATTTGTATGAAGCCTGGGGGACAGAGGAGACAGTAATGGAAGACTTGCTGGACAAAAGGTCTTACTTACAAACAATGAACCTGACGGGTCAAACCACACAGCTAAAGAAGCAGCCGAAGGAGCAAGATACGTTCCCATGAAGCTTCATCTAACTGTATTGTGTCTCTAAAGGTTCCAGGCACATGTTTCTCTGTACAATGTTGTGGCCGTGTGTCAGGAAACAGATAATCACAGCAGATAAATCCTTTGGTCAACTGCCCTGTTCTGTGATCACAAACTGTTCTGTAACTACATCTCACTTGCATCAGGCTATTTGTTTAATTCCCATTGTCCACAACCACTGAGAATTCCTTTCCTTTTGGCTCACATAGCTTAAAGTAAAGAACATTTGCATAATTACTTTTGATTATATTATCAAATGCCATTTAAATCAACCATTATCCAACATAATGGTAGAAAGAAACCCCTTTGGAGAGATTGGAGGGAGACATTTCTAAAAAGGCAAATCCAAACCACAAATGAAAATGCCAATGAAAACAAATATGATCCATTTAAAAAAGTAAATTAACTCTGCTCTGTGAAGGTCAGGGACGCAACGGCAGCCAAGAATGACTCATCTGTAATGCTGGAACTCTTCTTCCTTGAAGATACACGTCAACATCTTAACATCAAGCAAGTTTAATGAATGATTCAACTCCTTTTAGGAGGCTGATTAAAAAAAACAGACATAAATGTGCGCCATATACAATAAATCCACACAGTGTCTGCAGAAGCATAATTCAAGCTTAACACCTTTTTTGGCATTTTAACATGTCAGTGTCAGTATAGCTATGGCAAACACGATACATAGTGCTGTTAGTTGGATTATATGCAGTTATATAAATGAAGTTTTCTCCGATAATCTATATGCAGCATATAGCATGTCACATCCCAAGAAAAACAAGGTACACTGTGTGAAATCAATCACAATCCATTTTCTAAAAGTTTCATTCATAGTTTATTCAGTTTAATTCATGGTTGGGTCTTTTTTTTCCGAGTGAAATTTTCTTGGTGTGGTTTAATGTACTCTTTTCGCTTATTTACAAGTCTTGGACCAACTATTTCTTTTAGGTCTTCAGATAATCAGA
This sequence comes from Chelidonichthys spinosus, assembly GCA_029853015.1. Taxonomy (NCBI): domain Eukaryota; kingdom Metazoa; phylum Chordata; class Actinopteri; order Perciformes; family Triglidae; genus Chelidonichthys; species Chelidonichthys spinosus. The sequence goes on from CM056823.1 coordinate 2,301,860, forward strand.
GAGGAATATTGCTATGGCAGTGGTAGTTAGATTAACTTACTGTCCGAGCAGCACATTTTACATACAACCCTAATTGCTACCACCAAGATGGAGTTTTTTTGAGTACATTATATTGAGTAAAGCCTTGCATCATCTTAGAGGCAAAACAATACTTAATACATGACACAAATTTAAAACTGTTACCAATCATATCTTTGCACAATGGTAATTTGATCAAAGGGTTCCGTTGCCAAAACGTCAGGGTGTTCCTTTAATGAAGTAGACATTAAGCATGATGGCTGACATCCAAGGTCTAATGGACAGGCAGTTGGCATAATGTCAGCGATGTCTGACAGCAGAGTTCATTTTCTATTCAGGCAAGGAAAAAGCGTGGAAAGACAGACAAAGCTTTCAATGTGATGAAACACTTCTAAAGTTGTTTGGGAATCTATATATCAGTCCTACTGATATTTGTACTCCTCTGACTGCTCCTCCAGCAACATCGGGAGATTTAACATTTGTGCTACAAATTGAAATATCGTGACAAATATGTGATGAACAGCTACAGATATTCATGTTGCCTTCTAATTACTTCGGTGATCCAATTTTCCCATTTAGGTCAAAGTTTTCACTTATTCGGTTAAATATTTCAACAATCGATATATGCTAATAATTCTAGTGATCCCCTGACATTTTTGTCAATGAAATGCCTCGAAAACAGATTTTTATGAAGTTTGGTGTACATCTGGCAGACATTCATGAATAATTTTTTAAATAACATTCCCATCAGCCTAAACTGTAATGTGTTTCGTATTTATTACTGCCATATGCTTTTCTAAGATGCTGAACCTTATACCTGCTTAACATCAGCATGCTAGTATCATTCTGAGCATGGTAGCATGCTGCATTTCTCTCAGAGTGCCACTGCTTATGGTAGCGAGTTGTTTCATTATTTTTCTTTTTTTAAAATCATAATTAATAAAGATTATATATTATTAAATAACCAAAAAAGTATTACAAATTAATTACTTGGACTTGCTCAGCACTATGGTACATACCAGCCTGGGGCCATTTGAATACATTAATACATTGTCATCCTTTCACATAGAGTAGCTCCTCCTCCTTTTAAATCATCTTTCTTTTTGTCATGCTTTACAACTGTGGACCAAGGTCACAGGACCTTCTGAAATCACTCTGACTTTCGCAGTTAAACTGCTTTCGGATTACCACGTTACCTTTCTGTACGTGCATGGCCCGACAAGCACCTTTTCAGTTTAACCCGATACAGAAGACTCTGTATTCCCACATGCATTTCCACCTTTACTACTTTAACCCGAATCCAACCCAAGGCTGCAAGCGAGTGCTCTCTGCATTGAAAGAAAAAAACACAGAGGCCAGCCAATAAGCCTCTGCACATTATAAAAGGACAGAACCCCGGCGCTAATTGGTTTTCATTTTGATCTCGCCAGCCTTTGAATATGTCTCCAACCCTACGGGTAATGGAATGGCCCTGACCACTTTAATTACCCGCCACTGTGGAGAGAGAGAGAGAGAGCACAAGTCAGAGACAGAGTATAAGATGGAATAAAAGGAGAGAGGATGGCATGATGGGAGAACAATCCAGTAGCTGGAGGCTAAGTGAGAGACAGAGAGATAGAGAGAAGGGAGTGGAGGAGGGAATTATGCAGGAGGTGTAGGAGTTTGACCAGCGTCTGTGACCGTGACTGTAACCTTGTTTTCAGTGTGTGGCATGTCCCATACATTGATGATAATGTCACCATGGTTACAGGGTTCAACACGGGTAGGACAAGGGAGTGGTTCGATGCTGACGATGCATTCACGTACTTTTAGTAGGGTTGGATCTCCTTTGGGACCTGGTCCAGGTCTGCAAAACTACACACAGCTAAGCTATAAAGTTAACAAATCCCTCTCCATTAACATTTTTTTTTTTTTTCTTCGAGGTTCAAAACAAATATTTGGTGCTGGATGAAAAAGTCAGACGATCATCTAAAGTGATTGCAATTTATTTGAAAATCGTACATCCTCTGGGGACATGATATAACGGCAAAACAGCTGCTGTCCTAGCGCGGCTAACAAAGTAGCATCCAATGTTACCTCTGGAAAAAAAAAAAACAATGGCAGAAATGGATGAATGTAACTATGCCATATTATAGCCTATGCTCTATCAGTTCAATGGAGTGTCCAACTGTGTGATTTGGGGCTATATAAATAACATTTAATTAAAATAGTTGAATTCATTGTTGAAATCTCACAGTTAAACTTTCATACATAGCATATGAATAATTTAGGCTTCCACTTCTGAAACGGGGTTCTTAAGCGTGTGAAAAATACACTTTTATTATTATTCACCAATTCAATTTCGTGGTGTGTAGTTATTTAACATTTCATAAGCGATTCTTCTCATTGCGTGTTCAGGTTGAAGCTATAGTTAGTATGAAAGAAATGGTGATTCCACCGTCTCAGACAACAAGAGCGGATTAGGGACCATTGTTTGAGATATTTATGAAGGATTTGAAGGATTCAGATTCAATAACGTGGTATGAAACCCCAGCCATACTTATTGGAGTACGTGAATGGGTTTGTCCTCTCCTGTGTGTGCGTGTGTGTGTGCGTGTGTGTGTGTGTATACATATATATATATAGCCTTGGATAGTGATATTGGTGACTTTGAAGCAAGGTCAATGGGCTACGGTGACTGCCTGAATGTCCCCTATCTTGAGGACCAATAGATCATTTCGGGGAGAGAGAGAGAGAGAGAGAGAGAGAGAGAGTGTGGACGAGTGAGCCAGGCGGTGTGTAGGGAGAAAATATTCCATTTTGATCTTGCTGGTCAAAAAGCCGCTGCTCTGAGGTCTCTTGTTCATCCTGACAGCGACAGCAAACGCAGGGAAAAAGCTGTCCATCCTGTGAGAAACCGTCCGCTGTGTTGGAGTCTGTGAGTGACTCACTTGGCTCCCGAGCCACACGGAGGGTTTTCACCAACTGTATCAACGTCAAATGAAATCTTAAAGATGATGCGTGATGCCGCACGCTGCAGATCCCCGCGAGCCACTTTTCTAACAGCCGATTTCATTTCCTCCTCCTCTCATGGCTTTTACAGTGTCACTTAGCAGCTGAATGTCCACTGGACTAACGTTGGTAACCGACACTTGGAAGATGGACGGACCCAGCATGCCGGATAGCTGTACCCAAAATACTGCAGAATGAAAAAAAAAGAGCTTTTATGAATGTCAGCACTTGTAAATGCCTATCAATGTTCTCCCTGTGCCCGAGGCATCGTGAGCACACTATACCTTTCAAGTACAGCCATCACCAGATTTGTAGTGACAGTCAACTGATTTGCATTACTTTTTTTGCAGCATCATGTGTCAATCAGCACCAAAGACGGAACAGAGAAGTCAGTGTAATCAGTTCTGCAACACGCTGTCGTCTCCAATCTACCCCATGGTGGTGCAGAGAGGAAAATAAAGCCAAATGTTGTTTACTGATCTAGTGAGACTGCAGTTCTACCGAGAGCTCGAATACATCACCGTCGCGCCCACGCGTCTCATCTCAAACACTCTTTCGTCGTGACAGCGAGCTTATTGTCTCTGTTTTTTCCCCCTTCAAAGTCCCTACTGTCCAATACATCTCACATTCCACCACTTCGTCACGTTCACCTGCGTCCGCTTGTCATCGGGATTCCTTCCAGACGAGCCAGGCCTGTAGAATCCATCACTGGCGATCGCCATCGTGTCCGCCGTGACCTCACAGGATCGAGGCGGCCGCAGTTTTCTGGAGCCAGGCGCCAATGTTGCTCTCCGCCGGCTGCAAAGATTGAGGGCATGATGGGAAACGCCTGTCTGTCGCCTGATCAAAGCACTGATTGGCTGTTAATCGGTTAGTTGGTCTGTGTCTAGTCAGCCCTGCTATGTTTTCCACCAATCAGCTTTCAGCTCACCCTCTTGTGTGCCCACCTGTGTCTTTTATCCGATTCATTGCTGGTGTATTTAGTCCATGTGCAGTCCTTTTTGGTATGTTTTGCCGTTAAACTTTTGTCACTAAAGTTCACTTTTTGTTTAGTTTCTCCTCCTTTGCCTCTTTTTTTTTTTTGCATTTCCACAACCCTGACCTCACTACACAGAAGTTACTGTGTCATACATTTTAACAATTTCAACAAACTTGACAAGGACCAAAACCACACCAAGGAATATGGTACAGGTGTTGTATATTTTGAGTTCCCTGAATGATACACCTCTTCCATATTGTTTACTCTAAGCAACCCAAACTGCTTGGCCATGTGATGAGTATGGTACATGAGTAGGATCAGCCTGTCTCTGCTGCCGCCCATTCAAAATACATAACATCTTCCACATCAACGTTGAAAGCTACTCACCAGCATCACACTCACGGCCTACTGAGCATGATGGACCCCTGCCAGAGCTGTGGAGGACCACTGACAGGCCACAGTCGTGCTGCTCTAACAGATACCGTCCTATCATTCCATTATGTTCACGGGGCGCTCAAAGGATCTCCTCGTAGCGTTCTAATGATGTGAGAACGCCAACTCATATTCTAAGTTGGTTCAGTCTTTGATCACTATCTTTTTATCACCTCATCTTAATACATTAATTATGCATATTGATTCATATCAGTACTGGTCAAGTGCTGCACATTGCCATGTTGTGAAATGTTGACTGTATCTCGTGGAACGAAGACGACGTTTTTATTCATACTTTATCATCCTCTTCACACGCTTCTGCTTCGTTCACATCCTCCTTCACTTTTTCACTTTTCTGCTACTCTGCTATTTCCTCTTAGTTCATCTTCCTCTCCTCCTCGTTTCCACGAGGGTCCGCCGGCTTAAACTAAAACTGAAACTTCTAAAGCTCTATGAATCTGTGTGTGAGTGTGTGTGTGTGTGTGTGTGTGTGCTCTCAGAGGGGTGTCTTTAGACTGAAGTGAAATATTTCCACAAGGCTTGTGACCTTAGAATCTCAATTGCACTCACAGCAGGTTCACACGCGCACGCACACACACACACACACACATACGCGCGCGCACACACACACACACACACATATTCTCTGCTCTGTCAAACATAGTCAGTGTCCCGTTTTCATGGCTGTGCATTACTCCTCCCTGTACTTTGTGTTCTGGTTTTGTTTATGCCAGCAGCACTTTTCACTGAGGACTAGACCTGTGTGTGTGTGCGTGTGTGTGTGTGTGCGTAAGTGCATGTGTGTCTTGTCTGTCCGTTTCTTTTGTGATTGTGTGTCTTTGTGAGTCCTCCTACATGTGAGAGTGTTTTTTTGTTGCTGTTGCATGTCATCAGGGTCTGTTAGCCTGAAGAAGGGTGAACTAGATGACCATTTTAAAGCCAAAAAACATTTGGACACCTACCAGAGAATTGCCCCTTCCCTTCAGTTCCCAACAGCATGAATATTGCAGCAACATCTACCAGAACAGCGGTCAGCGATATCTTCATATATATATATTTCCATAATAACTGCCGTGGGTGGTCTGCAAAGTGCTCTGTTCCCGATTGGTATTTAAAGCCAACAGGAGCGGCTACATGCATTAAGAGTTAGAATGAATAGAAACATGGCAGCTTAATTTTATAGCAGGGCCGTCTTCCAGAAGTGAACAGTACAACATGTTCCCTGCTGTTCTTCTGTAAGAAGAAAGAAAAACAATCTCCCCGTCATTCAGTCAGACTCTTCAACGTGTTGATGTGAATCACCTTGAAGGATACCATGAAGAAGGTCGAACTCAATGACTATTTCAAAGTAAAAAGCAACTGGACACCTACCAGTAAATCGCTCCTTCCCTTCAGTCCAGTCAATACTGTAACAACATGTTGCTTTTCTTTTTTTCCACCATTGCAGAAAGAACCCTCATGATCCCCACACTATTCAGAATCGCAAAACACTATATATCTTGTAGAGGGGGAGAAGGGTTCATACTGGTTCATTTGCAGCCTAACTGTAGCTCACAGCGGTAATGTGCCCGTCCGTCAAGTATTTTACACAAGTCTGCAGAGTAATTGATGACTTCTCCTCCTGCTGACGGCACTCAATTTTCCAGAAGTACACTTTCTCCCCGGTTCTCGACTGCAGGTCGAAGATGAATCTTTTCTTTCCTGAGTATTTTCCTTTCTGTTATACCTATTGGACTGAAGTGAAATGTTCAGAATAGTGAGGACTCGAATGCTCCAGTACATAACTTATATTCTGTCCTTTCTCCAATAACTCTGGATCTCTGCTGGTCAGACTCTATGACCCCTGATCTGAATTCTCAAGTCCAGAGAATAGATGGTCAACAAGTAAGACCTGACGACAGTTCTGTTGAAAGACGCTGGACCTTTATTTTGAGGGCAGGGAAGGTTTGTATTATTTGGACCATGGACACTCACACATTTCTGATGAAACAATGAGGCGAGCGGAGACTGATGTAACCTGTTCAGGGTTGTGGGGGTGCTGGACCTGATCCGAGGTGATATTGGGCGACAGTTTATTTTCATGCTTGTAGTTTGAAATTGATTTACCTGTCAAGCCCTCACATTGACAGACGTCAAACCAAAGGGGCATGAAGGTGTAGCGACAACTACCAAATGGTGCCATTAATAGGAGGGATGAGACCTCCATAAAACACCGAAATAGATATGGAGGCAGAGCTCACGGACGGTGGGACAGCGAGGGGAGACGAGAGCAGCCTGGAGTGGAACTCATAAAGAACAAGGGGTTACTGATGAGAGAGCAGCTCCCACGGCGATGGCAGGCCGGTCACCGCCAACAGAGTACGAATTACTGCCACGTCTTTCCCTGCAAACACAACAGCAGCAGAGACGGCGGTCAACAGAGGACGGCGGCTATGGTACGAGCTAGGCGACCACGAAGACGCGTACGTGGAGGACATCAGGTCGACCAGCGAACAAGGAAGGACATCTTCATTCTTGACACCTACATTGGAAGCGTGGAGGCTAGCTTCAATGGATATTTATGGTATTGATCGAATATGCTTTGTAGATAAATGTGTAAGATAAAAATAATCTTTGATCAGGGTCTAATCCACTTAGAACAACTCCTCCCCGAACTCACTGAATGGGACCACAATGACTGAATGACCTCATCCACAGGTGTCACCCCTTCACAATTCCACCAGTCAATTTAACGATTGCTGTTACATTTTACGTTTGTTCTTTCTTTGGAAAACACACACACACACACACACACAGTCAGTGCCCTTTCATTCAAAAAAAGGAGATAGACATTGGCTTTATTCCGACAGAGGTATTTGTCACCGTGAATGGCAGGTAAATAGACATTGATTGTCGATAATTGTCACGGCGCTCTATGGATTTGCGCCGGCCTCTAGAAAGGGCAGATGCTATCTCGCCCTCGACCACGCCGGGAGCTAAATGGAAAGATGCCGATATCTTACTCGGCTGGATTCAGGGAACGGGACAGACAGATGAATGTCTCCGCTCCGGCACTTTGGTTGGTGAATGTGTGCATCTCACTGTGCCACACATAATACATGTTGCATCTGTCACTACGTGTTACTCAGCCAGTCTGCCTTTTACTCCCTCCATCTTTAAACTTCCCTCTCCTGCTTGTTTTTTCCAATGAATGCATCAAATACCATTTCCAAGAAATGCAGCTACTGCCTATTAGCATATTGGAGCTGTGTAACCCCACAGATAAACACACACAGATAGGACTAAGTGGGGAAAACATGCCTGCAGGAGACGACCCTCACAGACTCTTATCTGCTTCATTTATTTTAGGTTGTTAATGAAACACATCTAATCAAGGTGTTTCCTGACATTATACAATAATGCAATATCAACTATTAAGTTTTCTATAGTTCTATAGTTAGCCATTCACACGCATTCATACACTGATGGCAGACGAGCCGCCTGCACATCTGGAGCTAATCTCATTCATACACATCCGCACGCCGATGGCTCAGCCTTCTGGGGTGATTTGGGATTCAGCATCTTGCCCACCTGCCCATGCCAGGGAGAGTTCGGCGTGCAGACTGGAGGAGCCGGGATCCGAAATATCATCCGATTGGATGGCGACCTGCCCTCCGATTGGAGGATGATTCGCTCAACCTCCGAGCCACAAGCGCCCAGTATGTGTGGTGAAAGTCTCCCAATAGGACCTAGAATATGACCACGGTTGAGATGAACTCACTCTGTCAGGAAGCAGAGGTTCCACGGCTGTTATATGTTAACAAACAACACTGGCCTGTGACAGAGGATCATAGAAAAGCTTTGAATGTTTATATGTGGAAGCAATATTTTGATTTGTTTTGCCCAGGAAACAAATAAAATATAGTGTGTAAAGCAATGATGGTGTTTTGCTGCTCTTTTTGTTTGTTTTGCATGTAAACGGTCCACTTGTCTTCATCCTCTGCACCGCCTTACAGTTTATTTGAAAATCTCAGCCATCAGCAGCACAACTGCAAAAATATTCCCTCAGCGAAGTCAAGGCAACTCAGCCTGGTACCTGTTGTCGACGTATCAAGTTTTCTGTGGCAGAAAAGAGACGGACTGTAGCTGGGAAATGTAATTACTGGTGCAAATGACGGGCAAAGAAGAAGAATAACACTGTATGTAGATAATCTGTACGTAATTGATTGCCATTGTTCTGCTGTGTGTAATTCATTCTGTCACCGTCTGCTGTGGCAGCGGAGCCGCAGTGTCACAATAACAATAATGCACCAACTGAACTGGGCTGAACTTAATTACTTCAGCCTCAGCTGAGAGACGAACACAAAGCTGAATGGCAACAGTAAACCATGAATATGTCACCGAAGCAAATAACATATCTGACTGGCCAATATGCTGATAAATGCCATCGCCCCGGGGACTCACACACACAAACACTCCAGTGTCCTATGTGGCAATTTATTTCAAGATGGCATGAATACAATCTGTTGTCGTTTTTTTCCCCCTTTCTAACCAGCATTGAAACTGAAGAGAATGAACCAGACTCAGATATTGTGTGTGAGATGGACCTTGAGATTGATTTTGCGGTTTTCTGGCCGTGTAAAAAGTGGATGAGGTAGAAAGGCCGAGAGGAAGATAGTGTGATGTGGACGGACGAGGAAATGGAAGACAGAGAGCGATGGATAGAGATATAGACTGACAGAGGGGGAGAAAAAGAAGTGAAATGTTTTTTTCATAAGCTCGATGGGGTCCAGAGTTATAGACTATAGAGAAAAGAAGATTCACAGTAATGGAGAGGGACAGTAAAACAGACGATACCTATGACAGACACATGATCATGTTTTGTTATTCTGTAATTTTAAAGCTCAGGCAATATTAAATGTAAAAAGTAAATTTATGAATATCGCTTTAACCAATAACTCGTAAATTAAGTTAATAATAGAGGCACCATGGTTGCAAATGGAAGTCAATTGAAAGTCATGTTCTTCTGAGTCTCAAATGTTTCAGAAATGTGTGCTTATCACATCTCATTGCAGCGACTCCTTTTACTGTTCAACACAAAGACAAAGCGAAAGTCCGTCCAACCTATCAAAGTGAAATGGAAAGTGCTTCTAACGGTGCATTCTTGCTTTAAAAAGAGAACAAACCTATCTTTGTCTCCCCAGTTATACCTTTAGCATTGACGGATCCGTAGGCCCACATGTTCCCTATGTGCAGTTTTCATCACACACTACGCCGCCTTATTGCTTTCCTTCCAGCAGGCTGAGTATTTTCCTAAGATGGATTTTGCTCTTACGACAGGGAGCTTAACAATTTCCACTTACTGTAAATACACCATGCATCACCGAGCGTGGATATTCAGCGTTCCAGCATACGCACTGACATATGCATGATGATGCTGACATACGCCCGGCTGTCTGCTCACGTGGGTCTCAAGCTTGCAATATGCTCTGTTTTGCAGAAGTAAATGATAAATGCAGCTGTTCTCTGCTTCGCAAAAAAGCCCTCGAGCATAATGGTTTTGACGTAAAGGCTGGCCGATGCCGACTTCTGTGATAGCGGTGCAATCATTGCTGCTTGACAAAGAGTCACAGAGCCTCACGTGGCATCCTGGGCCTAATGTAGCCCACCATATCGCTCTGTCCATCTAAATGAATGATTACTGTTGTCTTGGTAAACTGGGCTATGTGGCAGTAGTCAAGTCCCAAGTAAGGACCATCAAACCTTACGTTAAGATGGACAAGTCCCGCATCAAGACCAACAAATCCCAGTGTTGTTAAGACCAACAAGCCCCAAGTCAATACCCAAACTAAGACCAACTACACACATGGCAGGTCTTATGTCAAGTCCCGAGCAAAGACCACCCATTCTCAAGTTAAGACCCAAATTAAGACCATGTAATCCCATGGCATGTCCTGGATTAAATCCAACACATTTTATGTCAAGTTCCAAGTGAAGACAATGTGTTTCAAGTTCCAAACCAGTGTATTGGTTATGTTTCAGCATGTACATTCACTTTATTGTACATGTAATATGTTCCCGTGGGGTTTTTCTATGCATTAATATTTAAAAGGCACACACAGCTGGACTTAGTTCATCTTTAAAACATTTTAAAAAACACGTTTTTTTCCTACTCTAACTGAAGCAGGCCTCTAGTGGTCACGTGGCATTTGTTTGCACAGTTAACATATTGTAAGAGCAAGTGCATAAGCTCAAACACACACACACACACACACACACACACACCCACACACACACCTACAGCTCCACCTGCTGTATTTAACTTATGCATAAAACATGATGTTTACAGCCACCAGAGACAGAATCTCAGGGGACACTTTTCTGACTTGTACAACTTTGTACAAGCACAAAGCGAGCATGAGAGAGCTCTAAAATCACGTTTGACATTGAACGATTTACAACATCAGTCAAGCGGACACACGGTGACACAAAGACTGACATCCACAGAAATGGCATTATTGATGTGAAGATGAGGCAATTGTGTCGGCCACATTAGGAATTTATCAATAAAAACATTTCTTATCACCAGCAACAAGAAGCAAACGTATTTCAATCTTTTGGATTTAACCAACATTAACTGTATTTTGGAAGGTTTTCAAACTCACAAAACTGGTTTAAAATAAATACAATTTTTAATACCAGCACATTATATTGCAGTTTTGAATATATCAAATGGATTTCCATATAATTATATCTAGTATTTTAAATAAAACGCTATATTCAAGAACAGAATAATTGCTTGTTTTCACTGACAAGAATACATTTAACTGTGCATAATTTCCCCAATTGACCCTGTATTCTTGATAACATCACTTTTTCAGATGGAAATTCAGGATGTAATCATTCCTGTAAATCTGCAGTAACCCAGGACTCATCAAGGTGCACAGAAACAAGTATTTCTGGAAACAGTGTCAGGCGGATTCCACCGAAACTGAAAATGGAATTCATTTTCTAACGAGCACTTGTTTCCACTATGCAAAGAGTTGATGAAGAAAACTAATTATCTGGATTGCCAGACTTCAGATTAAATTGATCGAGCCCAAGATCTCCTGATGAATGGTGATTTGATCACACGGCAGCGTATGAAAAGTTTTCATGATTGTTAATTGTGATTTTCACCGACTGATTAGATGTGCATCGCTGTGCATGTTGACGTTCCAGGGTATTTTATAAACTCTAAACGTGGGTTGCTAATGTTAAGTACTACTGGGGAAAAAAAGAGACTCGGATAAATCTCTCAGCATGATCCTCTGCAGGTGTTTGCACACTGTCTGTAACAATTACTGTATACACACTTCTGTGGGCCTCCGATATTGTAGGAGGAGCTGTTTGCAAATGTACAGCAAGAACATGGGAAGGCATGTAGACATTTATGATGTCAAATATATATATATTTGTTTTTTACAGTAGGCATATGTCCACTTGCTTTTTTTTGTTCTACTGTTGTTTCTAAACAGTGGGTTATCTGAATTCCAGTGTTTTGGAAGGAAAAACAAAATAAGTGATTGGGTTGAAGTGGATGTAGTCATGGTGACGCCAACCATTGGTTTGTGGACTACGGTCTTGAAGACACTGGTTTGGCAGGAGGTTTGGCACTTCGACTGTCGCCATGTTGGGTTTTTGCAACCAGTGAAATGAAGTCACCATATTTGGACTGTGGAGGAGCGACGGGTGGATCTGGTTGGTGATATTTTTAATAGTAAAGAGTGATTGAAGGCAGTTTAAAACAGGCATTTAAAGATTTTTTGAAAAAGGATCACCACAATCACGAGAGGTCTTTGAGTCACAACTGGGCACCCAAAGTATTGGGACAGACCCAAGTACACACACACACACACACACACACACACTCACAGACTGATACACACAACCTTTCATGTGATCCTGCTGACGTAGACAATCAACCGTCACCTCAGACCACAGCCTACTAAACAAACAGCAGAAGACAAACATTACAGACTTGATGAAGGATTTATTGCAGGACTGTTGTTTTCGGGCCGGAGTTTCCTTGAAAGGAAAGTATGTAATCCAACATGTTGTCTGACCATGTCATGTTCCTCACAGACTTTCTTTTTAATGATTATTACAGTAGCTCAAAAGGTGAGTAAAAAGTGACAGAAAGAGTTGAGCTTAAGAGAGTTCCGGCATTGACTTTCTCACCTACACATAGATGGGCAATCAACCTTGAAAAGGTTCCAAACGCTTCCGGACACAGCGCCCCCTACAGCTGTGCATCGACGCCATCCCTCCATTCGATGAGCGGTTCTGAGCCCCTGTGACGAGCCCTCCTGTCCTTTTCCTTGACTTGACATGAACAGCTGATGACCTGGACCTCCCTCTCCTCCATGACACGGCTGCTGTTTCATTTGGTTCAGGCATTTCCACACTAATCACTGGCTTGCCACGTTTGTTTGTTTCTTTTTTTGTTAAATTTGGAGAAATAAATGTGTCTTCATTACATTAAATTCGTCTGCTCTCCTGTTTTTGCCGCAGCCTCTGTGCCAGGGCTGTAACATCACCTTCTCAACTTGATTTCATTTATTTATATCAGCCGCATAAACCACTAAATTAGTGCGACATTGTGCTAAGAAGGCGGCGTGCCAAGCAGTGAGCTGTATTATTCCGGCAAAACGGATGATGCCCAAAGGAAAGTCTGGTGTCAAGGGCGTAAAGTCGTAGACGCAGAAAAAAGTAATGCAAAACATGATTGAAGGACTCCCAAGTGCATGAGTTATAAGGGACAAGGTTATTCCAGACGCCAATTATGGCTTGATGATGCTCACCAGCGTAATGGTGATAAAGAGCAAATGTCTTTTCAGCTGATGGAGCCTGGTGTGATCAATCAACACTATCTGAAAAGAAACCCCAATATGTCCAAGTTTATTGTATAATAAATAACTCCTAAACCAAAGGGACTACGAGGAAAAACAAGGGCTGCAGTATTATTTTGAATGACAGATTTAGATCTTTACTGAAGCACTCAGTTTTCTTTGCAAAACTGTTATCTTCAGTCCATCTGATGGATTAAAACGTCCACAGAATGCTCCGGTGCCCCTTCAGCCTCACACGGGGCACACAGAACATTTAGAGGGATTTAACTTTTCATTTTCTCACTCTGGCAGAGAGCTCACAAATGAATATAATGGTATTATTGTGCTTTTTTTCCATTTCTAACACAGCCTTCATGTCAAAGGACATGCAGTCAGAGACTGCAAATACAATGTTTTTCAATAATAAAACAAAAACATCGTATATATGTTCATACTTTAAAAGGATCAACGCGGTGTATGAATAGTGGGTGTGGTTATTAAAACTGCACATTGTGTGTGACAGCAGCAAGTATCAGGGAAGTAATGGAGTTTTTTGTGAGATCTTTGTCTGGGGAAAGCAGAGAGTGTTCAGTATGGGCTGCAGTCAGCTGTGAGGAATGAGAATTTCACAGGGTTTAAGGGCTGAACATGAAGCCAATAGTCGATCCCTGCTGCTGTGGGAGGGCAAAAAAACAGAAGAAGAAGAAATGAGGTGTTAGATTTTCAAAATTGCAGTGACATATTCAGTTTGGTAGTTTGTGTTCATTAGTGTGGATCAGGTGGCGATGCACTGCTGCACGACAGCGAGTATTAAATCTCACTGTGGCTATATAAACCCAAATGCCCAGAGTTAGCTGCTTTCTTTCACATGGAAAACGTTGCATTCTCATATTCAGGCGAGTTGAAATATTTGAGATTCTCCTCCTGTCATTCTGATGTTTGCTGAATCAGAAATCACGGGGGAAAAATCATTGTATTGTTGCTCGAACTTGCAAATATTGTTTTTTCTGCTAACATCTAGGAGCTGTGTCCATTACATACTTCCTTGTTTTGGGAGAACCTCTGGAGAGCATGCATGGGCCCCGCTGATGCTTCTCCCAGTGGCCACAACACGTGTGCTGCATGTGATGTATACGAAAGCGATGTAGTGATCTCATAAATAAAATAGTTTCATGTATGTATATATGAAGTATCTGCGCCCCATTTTTCAGAGTCCTTGTAGAAATATTTCATCAATACACAGACCTTGAAAGTGACACTAGAGGGTTGAATCTTTCATGCTTTCATGCTTTCATGCTTTCATGCTTTCATGCGTGTTTGGCCTTGGCAATTGTTAGGCTTCCAGTAAATATTGATATTTCTAATGATTTCTTTATTTTCTTGTCCCCTTTTTGAATCTTACATCTTGGCGTCATTTATAGATATTTTGTTTTTCTAGTGGAATTGCCAGTGCGTGGGATGGTGAAGGAACAGTGTGGGAGAGAGAGAGGTAGGCGGCGATGGCGGCGATGGCGGCGACGGACGCAACACAGTGAAGGTAAACCCTCCAAGACGTCGGGGATGCCAACCCGACTCTGTGGACCCCGATGGAAGACACCTTCCTCACTGATTCTACCTCAGGGTGTTTCAATCCTGCTCTCTCTCTCTCTCTCTCTCTCTCTCTCTCTGTCTCTCTCCCTCCCTGTGTGTGTGTGTGTGTGTGGGGGGGGGGGGTGAGTTCAGGAACACAGTAGGATTTAAAATAGTCCCTGTTGTCTCCTATTGTCTGTCACGCTTTGATGTTTCTGCTTGTGAGTAGTTAGTAATTAGCGCGCCCACACACTCTGGCACATCTTCTGCTCTTTCCTCGTTATTCTCTCCATCATTTTCTTCTCCCAGATTAACAGGCAGCACCCGCCTCCCTCCCTCCCTCCCTTTCTGTTTTCTTTCTTTCTCACCTTCCTCACATTGTGATTTTTTCCCTCATTATCTACAGGTAGCCTTTTTGCCTCTAACACATTATTTCTGACAGCTTTTTGAATCACAGCTCTCTCTCTCCTCACTCAATGTAATAATTACCTTCCATCTGTGTTCTTTCACTCCCTCCACCCTTTTGCCCTCACTCCCTCAACCCTTCCACTTTTTTAAACTAGCCTTTTCTCATAATAGAACAGGAGTAATGAAGGGGCATGATAAGCATAGCTTCCTCCTGTCCCTCCTCGAAGTTGAAAGATTTCATTTTTTTCTATTTTTCATAATTGCATGATATATTTCATGTCATGTAATTATTGTACTTTGTATTCGAGGAACATAAAGATCATATCAAATCAAATTACATCAGTTCAACAACGGTCCTGATGTTCTAACCCCTCTGCTGCCCCAAGCGTCTCTTTTTGATTAAAAATACAAAACGACTCTCACTCAATCATTGCATATGCATCCATGTTTCACTATCAATATGCTGTCAGTGGAAACTCACTGGATCCTGTTTCACATTAAAAGCTTTGCAGCAGCTCAAAGAGCATCGTTCTCTCATTTAACTTGTTTTAACAAGAAAAAAGGGGCTTGAACACTGAATTGAACAAAAAAACATAAAAGATAAGATAATAGCAAAAAAGAAATAAAAAAATCAAGTACAGCCTCAATATCGTTGACACTTTCTCTCAAGATGTATTTAATGGGACTCACCACTTCCTCTTTCACAATAAAAGCTTTCCAACTCAAAGGGCTGAGCTGTGAATGTCATTAAAAAAAGGCCTGTTCACTGAATGTGTGCTGCCAAAAACGATGTATGAAGTACAGCTACAATATTTCAACATTGGGTTTTTCATCAGGTATAGTCACACCCCAGTTTGTCCTCACAAATGTATTTATTAACCCGACGATGACAAACAACATTCAATATCCGAGGTGAGAGGGTGAAGCTCTTTTTTTACAGCCTCACTTTATGACTTTGATATATTTCAGAATCATCTAATTCTAGGGTTTGTAATAAAGCTTGAAAGGTTGAAATTTACTCTTCAAGTTCAACAGTAGATTAAACGGTGGCTTTCTCATGCATATTCCATTGTTATTTATTCATTTTTGTGCGTGATTCATTTGAACATCCATATTTAAAAAAAAAACTGAATATTATGCAGCAAAAAAGTCCCAACAAGGTTGTTCTGACCTTTCACACCACGAATAAATCCTCAACCAATCACGTTGTGGGGAACGGACTTACTAAAAATTGACACTATAGTGAACATCAACAGGGAGGCTGAACCAAGACGTCAAACTTTATTGCTCCTTTTAACCTTGACGCTCCTTCGGTTTTCACCTTTCACAATAAAGACGTATAGGATGAAGGCCTTTATCGTAGCATTGATCCAATAGATGCATAACTTAATACGGATGAACATCACTTGTCAAAGGCTTCTAGGTTTTAATACATTTCACTGACGGCAGCTGAGCAACAAAGAGACTGTTGGAATTAATCAGGACTCGAGAATAGAATTGAGCGGTAATTGTTACCTTAGTATAGCGTTATCCCAGCTGACCTGAATGTGTTTGTTTTTCTAATCAAAGACTAGTCTTTGTTTTTAGTGCCGACTGTTATTTGAGAGATTGTCAATATTTGTGTAGGATTACCTATTTGAGAAAGTACTATTTTCACCTTGTTTCTCTGGATCACATCATCACCCTGAGGACTAAAACATAATGTAGCATTTTCTCTCCCTCCGTGTCTCTTTCTGTGCTTATTCTCCATCCTGTAATTGTGTCACTGCCTCTGAGGGCTGTTTAAAATTAAATGTAAGGTTCAAATGTGCCTCCGCGAAATAAAATACTTATATGCTATGTGCTGCAAGAGCAGCGGATAATAATGAAATGCAAAAACAGCAGCTGCAGCGCAGCGCCACTAAAATGAGTAATTTCTCAAGCAACATCAATATTTAATCGTTTCTCTCTTTCATATTATGTATGTTTTTTGTGTCTTTATACATCTTGGATAATTCTCTTTTCCCCCTCTTGCACTGTTATTTTATTGCTGCTGCTTTTACTTCAACTCCTTTCTAGTCTGAGTGTCTATTTTAGAACAAAATATGTCACCTGTGACACAAAAACTGTAGCTTTCTACAATCTCTCTCTCTCTCTCTCTCTCTCTCTGTCTCTCTCGTTCTATCGTTCTCCTGAGGAATGATCTTTATCAGAGCCATAATTCAATCTTCTCATTTAGTCTTTCTTTAATCTCCTCAGCCCTCTGCCATCTCTGAGATTACTGAAGTGATGTGGATAAAGTGTGTGTGTGTGTGTGTGTGTGTGTGTGTGTGTGTGTTTGTCCAGGTAAGTTTGGGAAGTTACTCACTTCTACTTTTCTACAAATACTTCCTAACGTTGGCCTTTGGTATCTTGTTCTCAGACATGTTTAATACACAAATCATCCTGTTAATAGATGTATTCATTATATAATATTATATTGCCTCCCCATGGCTTTCAACATGGCAATGATTGAGCCGGCGGCTAGCAGCTAACAGTGCAAACAATGGCAGCAGTGCCAACAGAGCCCACAGTGTTTCCCCTGAGGGGGAACCCGGAGGCTTCATGATGCCATCGGTCAGGACGGCATTAACAGCTGTAACCACCAGCTATTAGTCGGTGCCACAGGGACTCGTGTAGATGGATGGATGGATGGATGGATGGATAGATAGATAGATAGATAGATAGATAGATAGATAGATAGATAGATAGATAGATAGATAGATAGATAGATAGATAGATTACAAAGCATTACACCTGTTAAATATTTAACTGCTTGTATTGTGATGAATGGCCCCCTGAAATAGACAATAACCTTCCTCCATCACTCCTTGCAGGTCCTTACTAACTACGTTTACTTCTGTCATTCACACAGAATGTCTTGGTCCAGGACCAGACGTGACGGGTGAAGACAAGTAGTGGACTAGCCCACTCGTATTCTCGTATGCTGATTCTTGTGGACAGTTTCTGCATGTTTTTCTGCTCTGAAAGCAAACCCAAGAAATTGTCGCTGCTTGCCAGAATAATGTTTTTTTTAGGACTTTTACGATGCACAGCCCCCTCCGCCACTCAACAGCTGCTCTGGGTGCAGCTGTGAAAGGTCAATTGAAACAATTAAATTCTTCCAGTCTTAGCATTCGCTGCACATTCAGGTGCAGTAAGAAGTTGTGAGTAAACAGGTTTAGTTGGGTGGAAAAGTGTTCGTAATCCCAGAGATGTGGAAGAATAACTCCAGAAACCGAGCTGCTGGAGGGAGGTGAGATAAGTTGTAAGACAATATATCATATTTATATATATTTCTGCATGAAGCCTGTTACCATTTAACCTCACCAGCATCAATGACTCCTCTTGGCCTTTTGCCAGTTTATGGATATATTGGAATGATGGCAGACATAGACATGTTCAGTCAGTATGTGTTAAAGAGGGATGAATCTTAGACTCTGACACTACAATGCAGTGAATAAACACAGTATACGACTAATTCCTGCTTTTGCCTTTCCAACATATCATATATCGCAGAATGGCAGTATCGTGATATATCGTGATATATTGTTATCGTGATATTTTCCGTATCGTGAGTTTCTCTGTGATTCCCACCCACAATATGGAACGCTGTATATGTTGGACCTTGGCAGATCTATATAAACAACGTCGTGTTTGAACAAAGGCTGAAGGAGCCTTATGAGTTTATCATCGAGGCTTCGAGTCCCTGCAAACACAGATCAGGGACCAGCATTTAACTTTGAAGACACTTGACTGGACGCACGTGTGTGTGTGTGTGTGTGTTTTGTGTGTGTGTGTGTGTGTGTGTTTGTGTGTGAGCGTGCGTGACCACAGTTCATCCATCTCACTTCGACTCGTGTATAATACTCGCCCATTAATAAGAGATTGTTGATGAAATATGGTGATCAATCCTGAGGGCTTACAATACATTTTTCACTCTGCCGTAGCGTGAGCGGTCGCCACGGTAACATCACATCGTGATTTATGACGGCGCTCAAAAGGTATGCGCTTTAAATTGGCGCTCAGTTCTTAATTACAATAGTGCTTCGTCTTCTTCAGATGGGCGGTCAACACCAGCACTGAATCTCTCTCTCTCTCTCTCTCTGTGTTAAACACACACACACACACACACACACACACACACACACACACACACACTAAACATGAAGTAACACACTGCAGTAAATCAGTTCAAATACCAGACTTCAATTAGACGATTGATATGTTTTTGATCACAGATTGAACATGGTACTTACTCATCATATAATAGGACTTCAACATTGCATGACCACCTCCGCAGTAATGCTGAGTCATGGTATAGTCATTCTGGAAATGTTAAGTGTTTTATGGGGTATTTAATCACAAGGAGCCATTTGCATTCAAGGTGTGGTCCTCGATTCCGGATAAAGACCGATTTATGTCACGTTTATTCTCGCCAAAATAATTAATTCACGGTAATATTCCGCTAATCATGAACATGTGCTTACAACTCTTGAAATGGCAGCAAAACATGCTAAATCTCATATCATCCAATTCTATTTGAAACACCGATCTGCTGTGTGTGATTCATAGTCAGTCTTCATCCATCGCCCCTCCGTGTCCATGTGTCCTCTCTTTGTTTAACAGAGCCAGAGTGTATGAACACTGCATTGTTTTTATTTATTTAGCTAGCGGACCGTGAGGAGATATTATCGGCTGGTTTTGGCAAAAGGTGCATCACTGACTGCACCTGTAAATAAGCGTGCACACACAATTAGATGACTGGATTAGCGGAACACAGTGGGGTCGCCCCACCTCCACGAACAAGCTACACATATGAGAGTGAATAAACCTCCCTTCTCTCCAGGTGTGAGGTAATTAATGTAAATACTTGCATATAGGAACACGTGTTTGCATTGCAACACGCCTGCAGGCTCACATGCATCTCCGTTCTGGGAGAAAGAAAGAGGGCGAGAGGGCGAGAGACCACAGAATGAGTAGGTTTCTGCGTCTGCACACGGATCGGTGCGACTCTGTGTCCTTGTATCCCAACGAGGGGGCGAGAAATTCATTTCAGCCGTCAGTGACGACAGGCTGGTGGGAGGGAAATTAAATACTACTGCATCAGGTAAACACGGAGTGTGTGTGTGTGTGTGTGTGTGTGTGTGTGTGTGTGTGCATGCCCTAGAAAAAAAAAAGAAAACTCCTCCCTTTAGCATCCCAAGCAGATTAAAAATATGCAGAAGTAATTAATATTTTGGGTACCAAAACAATAATTTAACACACAGATTCAAACATAAATCTCTTCTGCGTAGGAGAAATATTACATCGGGCTTAATAATTCAGGCAGAGCTAAAGAAATTAACATTTTTTTTTTTTTTAGGCTTCTATGATTTGTTCCAGTTTTTTGAGGTGGGATATGCATTTTGATATGACATTGACTTTTTTGGTGCCTATGAAGTAGCTCTGCTGTGTTCGCATGTCGTACTTAAAGACACGGAAACCTCATCTCGTTCTGCTGCTGCATCAGCGTAAGTCGGTGGTCAATCATGCACAGTTTACTTTGCAAATGTTATTTATTATCAATTTAGAAGATGTTTGTTGGTTGGCATGCACAGTGGAATATTTGTGTTCTGCATCCGACATGTTTAGGTTATGTTTAAAGACAAGTGTCTCTATTTAAATTCCATGCAATATTCTACAAGGACAATGAAGGCGTGTCAAACTACATTTTTGCAACTTAAATGGCATAATTTGGATACAAAGTCGGGCACATGGGGCAAACAGGTTGTATTTATTCTCTTAATTAATTACATCTCCAATTCCCTTAAAAACATATTCACACCTGGCACATTGCTATTTAACTGGTAATTTGTTTTTGACGGCAGTGAAAATGTTTTCGAAATGGTAAAAATGAACAATTAAGGGTTGAAGCTGAATATTTTGTTAGATAAAAACATGTTTTTTACTGTATTAGAAATGTTTGTCTCACACATGTTAGAAACTATCCTACACAGCCACCACTATAATCTAATTCTACAGGTAATATAATATTTATATATTACATATAAATATATAAAACTAAAATGTTTTGTCATATTGCTGATCTTTATCTGAAACTGTGAAGAAGTACCGGGCTTAGACACAATTAATAGATGTGCCAAAGAAAATAAAAAGCTGTTGTCTTAGAATTGAAAAGCTTCCAGCTTCCAGCCCTAAAATGATCTTATATTGATGAGACTTGTATTCTCTTTACTGATTAGGCAGGCACTGTTTAATATTTGTCACTGTCCAATAATGGAGATGAATTATTTCAAGTAATAGAGCAATATAATGAGAAACTCCAATAAGTTTGATACCAAGCAATGAATAAAGCAATCATTTTAAAGGAGTAAGAAGTATAATTTGTTGCTTCTCAACATTATTCTGAACAACATTCATAATGAAGGGAAAATAAACTTTAGATCACTGCGGCAGAAAGTAGCTGAAACTTTGTCCGACACTCACTCACGAAGCTCCGATCCTCCAAGCCATCAAGAGGCCTCTCAGCTAATGCGTTTTGCACTCGACTGCCTCGGTGGTTCAGTTCATGCGTTCCCTCGCATCCCAAAAAACATCTCCAAACACGTTAGCGTTCTTTACGTGATCCAAACGCCTCCCACAACTCCTCCTGATAGATGTTTGTTCCTGTCTCTTATACAATATATAACTGTGAAGGAAAGATGATACTTCTGCCCTTTTCTTTCGTTAAATAAATGTACAGCGCCGAAGCACAACTCTTCAGTGTGTGCAATCAATTCACCCCACGTCCACACGGAGAAGATGAACCTGGCAGCGTATGGATGTGGCTATTTGCCTGCGTCGGCATTTTAATTGGAGGGAGAAGTGAGGCAGAACACACAATAACTCACCTGTCGTCTCATTACAAACATCGGCTCCACACGTACAGTAGAGGCACCGTAATGTCCGACATCACTCAGGCGCTCCAGCCTTTAAAGCCACCGTGTGATTGGTGTGTTTATGGAAATTAGTTTGTGTGTTCACAGCAAAAGACGGGTTTGTTTTAAATGTGTCAGGTTTTTTGTTATTCAGGATGAACGGCCACAGAGGAAACTTTTACAGCTCTGTGTGATCGTTAGCATCTGTTCCCCTACTCATCTCATCCATTCGCATTTCAATAAACATTGAAAGTCCATTCTTTTTTGGGGGTTGTTTTCAATGTTCAACTGAAAATAGTGACAGAAAAACCCAGATGAACCAAAACACTATCACCGCACAATCTAAGTGTTTAAAACCCAGATGAGAGAGAAGAAGAGGCGATAAAACGTTAATACGAGTCATTTTAGATTATTATCTTATACGCTCGCAGCACAAACGAGTAAAAACCAGCAGCTGTGAGTGATTTACATGGTTGATTTTTGCTCTGCGTTAAAAAGGAAAGGACTGCTGATTGCATTCGGTGCTGGAAAAACACTTCTACACGTTTGTGGTTGAAAGAAATAAAAATCTGTATTTCTTCTACAGTATGGTGATGAATTAGAATTGTATTATTAAAGGACATTACATGCCAGTGATCAGTGAGATGCCTGCATATATATCCTAAAACGAAATGCTACTTGAGTTTTATGAGTAAATTACTGTTGTTCTCGCGCTCCTCACAGAACTGGAGTTACACATAAAAGCTAAAGGCTGAAGTTTTAAAAAATATAATACTTATTATTCAGTCCTATCGCTGCAATATTGCCTCCAGCCGCTAGAGGCAGCACTGAATACATTGATGCTGAGCAGCCCTACAGCTGGAATAGAAGAAGTGCTCCGCCATCTTTGATTCTAAATTGTTTCAACTGTAATGAAGGAGACCTTTCTTGGTGTTTTTGTTCATGTGTTATTGGGTTGCTAGGGAGATTGCAAACCAATCAGTGAGCTAAAAAAATTCCCATAAGAAATGTTTTGAGCTGCTCACTGAGCTTCAGGAGAAATCATGGAGGACCAGGATGTAGCGTGGGCCCTCCTCTGCTATGCATTCCCTGGAGGGAATCACGGGGGAACGGCTTCACCTTGACTGACAGGTAAACGGTTCACCAGTACACGCTGAGCATCACTAACAAGAAAACACATTAAGATGCCAGACTGCCACTTTGCCACACGGGTGATGATTATTATCATGAGCTCACATGGTGTTGATAAAAGGGATCCGCTACAGCAGTTAGACGCCGCCGTGAGTCATCAGGCAGAGGGCAGCGAACGCATTTACACCTTAATGGCTGCTTTTATCAACATAAAGCACGTTTTGCCGCTGTGAGTCTAACGGCCCCATGATTCAGAAGACAGGGTGTGAATTATGTGTTTCAACCTTTTGACTTTTTGCTAATTCATGCATTTGAACGGCGTGTAGCAGTTGGTGCTCCAGGATATGAGGGCATTTTGCTTTGCCTAGACCTCTGTAATGGGAGGTCTGGGGCGAATCCTCCCCTGGAAAAAACATTAAAACTTAGTACATTTACCATCAGCACTGGTTGGACATCCACATAAAATGTGTTGAATCTTCTCTTCAAGGTAAACCTGTAAGATTTCTCTATCAGTTGGCATGGAAACAAAATCCCTTAGCCATCTTTTTACATAACTATCCTTGACCTTCAGAATCACCTGCAGATCACACACACACACACACACACACACACACACACACACACACACACACACACACTGTTATACTCTGCATTCATGACCTTCATTTCTGTAAAGCACCTTACCTACCACTCTATGTGGTCCATGTTTCTGCACATATATTGATCTGACTGCAAGTGGGAAGTAGTTGGGAGGAGAGTCAGTCATGGAGAAATGCCTTCTGGGTTTTAATCACAAAAGGAGGCTAAAATGATGGATGGATGGATGGTGGATGGATGGTGGATGGATGGATGCATGGATGGATGGATGGATGGATGCATGGATGGATGGATAAATGCATGGATGCATGGATGGATGGATGGATGGATGCATGGATGCATGGATGGATGCATGGATGGATGGATGGATGGATGGATGCATGGATGAGTGAATGGTTGGATGGATGGATGGATGGATGCATCGATGGATGGATGGATGAGTGAATGGATGGATGATGGATGGATGGATGGATGATGGATGGATGGATGGATGAGTGAATGGATGGATGATGGATGGATGGATGATGGATGGATGCATGGATGGATGATGGATGGATGGATGAGTGAATGGATGGATGATGGATGGATGGATGATGGATGGATGCATGGATGGATGAATGGATGGATGATGGATGGATGGATGGATGGATGGATGGATGGATGGATGGATGGATGATGGATGGATGGATGATGGATGAATGGATGGATGATGGATGGATGGATGGATGGATGGATGGATGGATGGATGGATGGATGGATGGATGGATGGATGATGGATGGATGGATGATGGATGAATGGATGGATGATGGATGGATGGATGGATGGATGATGGATGAATGGATGGATGATGGATGGATGGATGAGTGAATGGATGGATGATGGATGGATGGATGGATGGATGGATGGATGATGGATGGATGGATGGATGATGGATGGATGATGGATGGATGGATGGATGCATGGATGGATGAATGGATGGATGATGGATGGATGGATGGATGATGGATGGATGGATGGATGATGGATGGATGATGGATGAATGGATGGATGATGGATGGATGGATGGATGGATGATGGATGAATGGATGGATGATGGATGGATGGATGAGTGAATGGATGGATGATGGATGGATGGATGGATGGATGGATGATGGATGGATGGATGGATGATGGATGGATGATGGATGGATGGATGCATGGATGGATGAATGGATGGATGATGGATGGATGGATGGATGATGGATGGATGGATGGATGATGGATGGATGCATGGATGAGTGAATGGATGGATGGATGGATGGATGGATGAGTGAATGGCAGAGGAAAAGAACTGAATTTGCAACTGACAATCAAATGTGACTTTTCAGATATTAAATAATTACATTCTTCCTCCTCTATTGAAGAAGAAAAACTTTCTGTGGGAGGTAAAGCTGGTGTGTGTGTGTGTGTGTGTGTGTGTGTGTGTGTGTGTGTGTGTGTGTGGGAGGGTTGGCACGACACCACGCATGCAGCAGCGCCTGGCACTGCGTTATGAGGGCAAACAGCCTCGGTGAAGGGGAGAACTTTTTTTGTAAAATATGCTAAAATTTTGTGCATATTCCAAATCTTTGTTCACTCTTTTTGGGTTCGGGAACGGCACAGAAAGACTCATTAGTAAACGTTTGCTTTAGTTTCCTGGAAGTCGAATTAAAAACCAGCCAAAAAAGTCCACAGGCCAGCTGAAGGAAACGGCTCGCTTATAATGAAGCGACATGAATTCTGTTTCTGTCAGCTCGCTTCACGTTTCCTTTGATGGCACGCCTCACATTATTTACATGTTCGCTGGTGTGAAGTGTCACAGGAAGTTAAACTTTTTTTTGAGTTAAAGATAATTATGTCTAAATACAGACCTGAAATGATCTCGTCTTTCTGTCAATGTTGGCAGTTCAATTAAAGCTGATGCATCGCTTCCTACAGGGCCCTTCAGGGACGATGTCGAAGCCATACGATTAACCGTTTAAACACTAGCGGAGGCTAATTTACCCTTCAAGGTAACTCTCATGTTTCCAGGAGGGAATGAGCTTAGCTTATCATAAAGACAGCAGAGAGGAACCGCTAGTCTGTCCAAAGTGAAAATATTCCACCTACAACAGCTGAAACTCACTCATGTACATGTTTTATATCGTTTATTTAATTTAATTATTTAATGTATCTCCATCTTCTAATAGCTCACCATAACACACCGGAGAAGTGATTATCTTTAGGGAGTAGAAATAAACACATGAGGGTGTAGGACCATAGATAAAGACTCAAAGCTGAATTAAAGATTTTAGGGGGAAAAATACCTTCTTGTCTTTCGTGCCAAATATGTACAACAGACATAATGGCACATTATTTCTTGTTAAAACACAGATAAAGAAAAACATCAAAAGCAGTCTTCTATTCGATGACACATGAGGATTTTAACAAACAAACCACAGCAAATGTTAATGCTCTGAATGATTTATTTTCCTCCAAAAAACCCAACAAAACCAAACCAGATCTGTAGCGTTCTGAAAACGCGCCAGATTTCCTTGATGTAAGACGTGAACCCGCCAGATGACGACTCCTACACCCTCGCTGGCATGAACCGGTGTTGGCGGTTCCACGGTGCCGTTTCATTTGGAAGAAATGTGCGTCAGATTAAAGGCGATGTGATAGACGGATGCACTGCCGTCTCTGCCCAGTGCATGCTGGGACAGACTCCAGACTCCCACCAACCTGATAAGCAGGACGGGTGCAGACGCCGGCTGGAAGCCGGACAGACTCTTTCTTAATTATGTTTTGACGTGACTGTCGTTGCACATAAAGTACTTTTTACTTTTTTTGCGTTGAGCAAAAAACAGCTGAAGGAACTTTGGAGAACAAAGGTGAAACATGAGCGTAACCTTTCAACCATATCAGGAAACACGTTGGTGTGCAGGGGAGCAGGAGGATTAAATGCCGCTGCACCTTGCTGCTTGTTTCTAAATGGCTTGTTGCACTGACCTGAGGTCAGCCAGCAGGACGGGCCATCAGCAAGCCTCACAAGACCTCCGAGGGCCGTTTGGATCTGGTCTGTTAACATCCACAGCTGTGTGGACCGTTTGCTTTTCACTACTACGATAAACACTCGGCTCTCATTTCAGATATTTCTGAATTATCGTATTTGCGTTTTCACTGTCAGGCCATAAATTTGCACGTCGATGAAAAATAAACAAAGCGATGCATTCTCAGGATTTAGATTCAGATGAAATAAAATGGTGGGATGGTGAATTTGTTGCACTGCAGCAGATTGGGAGTGATTATGGACAGCCTGTGACAGCGCTGCAGATTATTACACATAGCATTCTCTGAAAAACATCCATACATCACCCTCCATTTTTAAATGAGCTGTTCCTTTGAATTATCAATAAAAGTGAGAAAAAAAAAACGCTTCAGAGATAACGGGGTAAAGGAGACATGTTTCGACTCCTGGAAAAAATACTGTTGCTCTACGGTATTACCCCATATCAGCACTAGATATCAGAGACCAGACAGCTTTTTACAAATCGACATCCCTTCTATCCGTTTATTGCAATTAAAACAGTAAAAATCCTTCTGGATGACGTCAGGATCTCCGTTTCCTGGCGTATCTGGGACTTCCACAACTGTGACGCAAATAAAGACAAACGATCCTGCGTCAAACTCACAAGTGGCCGCGCCTTAAGAGGCGAGGAGCAGAGAGAGCGCCGCGAACCAGAAAGAGTAAGCTAAGAGAGAGAGAGAGAGAGGCCTCGCTATGAAGCCGCTCACCTCTGCTCGAGGAAACCTCATTTTCCTCCTCTGATGTCCGCCTCCATCCATCACTCTCCTCCTCCTCCTCCTCTTGTCTCTTCCTCGGCTCCCGGTGTCTATTCTCGCGCTGATTAATGAGCAGAGCCCCGGCTGAACCTATTAACAATGTGTAATACCGCTCAGTCTGCAAATAGCCCGCTCCGTCCAGACCTACTTTACACTGCTGAAGGTAGCGGTGGCCTATTAGCTCCGCTCTCTGACTGGGCCGTGTTTTCTCTGGCCGGCCAGCAGCTGTTTCTGGAACTTCCACCGTCTCTCTTTTTTCTTCCATCGTGTCTATTTCTGCCCTCCCGCGCCCCCGCCGTGTCTTTCAGTGCCTCCCACCTCCTCCCGAGTCCTCTCCCTTATCTCTCTCCCTGTGTCAGTTATGACTCCCTCTCCTCTCCTGCTATCCTTGGCCCTATTAGGGTGGTCAAGTTGGGAGATTAATCGACCTGAAAACCACATCCATCAAAAAACCCTTCAACGTACACACGAGGCCCCTCTCAACCTAGTTTTTAGAGCGAAGGCGTCTTCCTCCCGTGCATGTGCAGGTACGAAGCACGGACACACAAATACTTGCTTTATTAGGCTCGTTTTTTTAATATTTTATGGCATATTTTCACTCTCAACATACAACGTTATTAGTATGCCCATTCATTTGGAGTTGTGTTCCTGTTCCTCTCTTTGAGCTCTACTAAGTCAAAATACCACCGTGTTCACCAGTCTCTAACCTGCTGTATGGAGCCGAGCAGGTAACTGCAGGTGCTTTCTTATTTAGCTATTCTCCTTTGACAAAAAAAAACCTGTCCGCTGCTGCCGAGGCGCTAAAGAATGAGCTGAAACGACTATAAATCTCCGTAAAGCTGAAGGATGCTGCCGATTCAGGTGGTAATTCTCTCTAGGTTCACTACCAGCGACCTCTTTTACATCCTCACATTGTCATTTGATTCTGTTATTATACCAAAAAAATATCGATTGGAGCTGCTTTAAATCACCCGGTGTCGGCTGCGGTCGCACATTGTTATGCGTCTGACAATCGGAGACAAAGTGAGCTCACAAAGTGGTGACGAAAAGTTATTCCAAGCCGTTTACACCTCAAGGTAATACGTCAATATTTACATTGTTCAGAGGCGTTTGTCGTCAGGTGATTGAGCTGGGAGGTTGTTATGGAAACGGAGTATGACTATAGTGAAGGGTAGCGGTGAAGTAAAGTTTGGGTAATAAGAAAATAAAATAAATGTATCTGCAGCCTCACTTTACCTCTTAATCATGCTTTCTAATAATCTGCTATAATTACATTGAAATAACCCTAAAGTAAAATGATGTATTTCATTCATACTGCGTTGGAATTTCACTGAATACCAAACCCAACACGGCTCGCTAGAACACAGAGGGAACATATGATACGACATATGCTCCTCCATACTCTTGTGTTCACACTGAGCACTTGTCCTGGAGGCCACACACTCTGTCATAATGCCACCGAGGAACATTATGTAGAGACTCAAGCAGGCTTGATAAGTGCTTCTCCCCAGACTTCTCTTCACAGCTGAGAGGAGGCGCAAGAATGTCGGACTGTTTATGAATGTCTCGCCCTCTGGACGTCTGCAGCGCTGCCGCGGGAGGCCGGAGGAGATGGAGAAGATGGGCGGAGGAGTCAAGAAGAAAGCAGCGAAGAAGTGGAAGAGAAAAATGCTAAAAATGCTTATAAAAGAGTCGGAGAAGGAGATTCACACGGACAGATTAAGGGGAAAAAAGACTGAGAAACGAACAGTGGGACGCCACAGCGGTGCTGGTAGTCTCGTCATGGAGACGGTTTGATTTGGAAAAATGGAGCTTTAGGAAATGTGACAATTTGACAGTAGCCTGGGGTGAGCGGTCGGGGACAGGCATGCTTTTAAAAAAGGGCCTCCTCTTTTTTCCGCTGTGGATGAAAAAGGGAAGACCTGCTAACCTGTTATATAAGGTAGCAGCGCCGAGTGAAAGCCTGGCACGGATGCAGCGGCAAACATGAAAAGCTGAAATTGAAGAAAATTGGCTGCAAAAACTGTCAAGTGCAATTCGGCTATTTTCTTCTTTTCTTTTCTTCTTTCTTTCTGTCGAACTTGAAAGCTGATAAACTGAGAGTACAACAGTGGAATTGGGTTGGCTCCCCCGTTTTTACACCGAGTCTTTGTAAATCCACAACATATCATCATCTAATTGGACTGCACTCTAGTGGATTTCTAACCTCATACTTTTCCAATCTAGCTGCCGACCCAAAAACACCCTTTTTTTAGAATTGTGCCACACGTAGCAGATTGTCAGGTCAATAGTTAAGCCGTTATTTTCCATCTTCTTCATCTTCATCTGATTTGTATCTTGGCTAAATGAGAACACACTCGTGGTTTCTCTGGTTTGTCATCTACTCTTAGCAGGGTTGTTGGAGTTTCTCTCTTGCCAGCCACATGCTGTTGTGGCTCATAAAACCCAATCTCTATAACCATACAAAGATTAATAAACAAGATTCTAAGATACCCCCAGAAATGTGCAGCTAGACAGAAAAGTCCTGGTCCCAAGCTGAGGGCTTAATTCATGCGTGATACAGTGGAACAGACAAATAATGCTAACAGTCCCACAATGCACTTGAGATTACTCTACAACTCTCATTGTTAAACTTGGAAACAGCTAAGGTCGATTGCAGGATTGGAACCCAAACACAGAACAGAGTGATGAGCAGGCAGTTCGATGATTTAATGCTCAAAAAGACTTACAGCCGTGAGTCGAACAAAACAACAGGCAGGAAGTAAATCCCCCAAACAAACAGAATGCTGAATCATGGGAAACGGGAACGAGGCAGGTACAGCAGAGGACAATCTAACACGAGGAGCGGGAAGCAGAAGGAAATACACCAGAGACCAGCGAAACTAATGAATCACACGGGTGGCAAAACCAGGTGGGGAGACACTCAACCACAGGAAGTAACTTTCAAAATAAAACAGACGATGACAAAGCCCACGATGTATGAGTTCTCCATGTTGGAGTGCTGTCTGAATGTTTAGTGGGAGTTATTATGCCCAATATAGTGGACTCAAAGCACCCTGAAAAGTCACTAACTAATCCTTATATACCATCATGCATTGCACCAAAGGAAAAATGACAAACAGACATCACAGAAATCATAGTGTGGTGGGAAAATATATAATTAATGTGAGCAGAGCATCATAAGAAAATGAGAGAAAATGACCTGAGTAGTGTCCAAACGTTTGTTTTATTTGTCCTCGTATTGTGAAAAGGGAGTAGTGAATGACTGAAACATGTCCTTTAATTTAAGGTATATTAGCACTTATTCATGGAGTTATAGCCTGCCTATGTCGCCTCAGGATAACAATGTAAAAATGGCATGAAAAAGCATGTGAATAACAGATCTTTCACTGTTTTCTCAGCAGATCCAGATAGTTCCTACTAATTTGTACCCCCTCCATGTGGACGGATCGTTCTCCTATCCGGCCTGAAGTCGTCGGATGAGACAAAAGTCCCATCAACGCTGAGGGAGTCTGAGTCGAGCTGCTCCGTCTGGAGGAGCGTTAAACCCGTCCTATTAATAATGAAATAATAAAATCAGCGTGTAAACTTCAGTCGCCGACGACTCCTCGCTGTTTCACATGTAACGGCGTTCAGTGTCGTAAACACACGACGAGCCGTTAAGCCATCGTTAAAGCCCAGACGGCTTCTCATTTGAACTCGGCGTAAACACGGACGCCAGGGAGTTCAATTAACATGCAAATACACGATACGCATCTCCTTATTTGGAATGAAGTATCGACAATTATGCCCTTCTAACTGGAGGACGTCTGTGACCCCTTTTTACACTCACATAGTTACAATTAATTAAGGA
This sequence comes from Chelidonichthys spinosus, assembly GCA_029853015.1. NCBI lineage: Eukaryota > Metazoa > Chordata > Actinopteri > Perciformes > Triglidae > Chelidonichthys > Chelidonichthys spinosus. The sequence continues at coordinate 2,333,466 of CM056823.1, forward strand.
AGGTTTGACATCGCCGAGTTATTAATGTCAAATGGTTTTCGCCTTTCAAGTTTTAATTGAAAACGTGGAATTGCCCGACTTTTCTAATTGTGGCTCTTCCGCTCCCATTACAAGCAAGTGTGTGTGTTTCTGTGTGTGTGTGTGTGAGCGCTGAGGGCTTCTCAATGGCGTCATCTCGGCAGCATATTAATGTCGGTGAACTGTGAGACTTGAATATTATATCTGGGAATTCAGAGCGGGTGAAGTACAGTTCTGTATCGGAGACACGTCACTCTTTTTCATTCTTTTCCACACCGCCGTCTATCAGCGGTGATCGGCGGGTTAAATGTACCAGATGATTGAAAAGAAGAGAGAAAGACACTGATGCTTTATCCTCATGAAGTGGCTTAAATAATGTAATTAAAAGAGACAATATTAAAATCCTTCCACTAATGCGTCCATAAAGTCTCCATCTGGCGATTACATCACGCCGAGCAATCAAAGGAAACGCTCGTTAACCTTTTCTCCACTCAAAAGTTTCCACCTTAAAGTTTCCCTGCTACGTTGGATCGTCGGTCAGTGAAGGAGTGGAAGAGAATCATTTGCTGAGAAGATCAGTTTGAATTAGTTTGACCACAGTGTCATGATTTAGGCCCATTAAATAATTATATGGGGCCTATTTTAATCTAGAATTATCCTCTGAAAATGTTCCAAATGGTTATGATTCTTATAATGTTCAATCAGCGTGTAGACCTGTGACTCCTTCAGACAAGTGGTCAAAGGAACAGTACGAGTTTTCAGATGGCTGACCCAAACAATATGATCTCTATATAACCTTATAAGGATATTCATTGAGCTGATAATGTTCGCTCACATGTCGTTGTTGTTAATCTGTTATAAAGTGGTTATTAGATGTTTTAAAACTATATTAATCCATTTCAAAACAACATGATATACATATAGACTGCTACATTAGCATCTTGCTAAGCCCATATAGCTATCATGTTATCATATCATAACACACACACACACACACACACACACTAGCGTCTATTGTTTGACACGGGGGCGAGACTCAATCACAGATCAGTCTGCTACTTCAGCACCACGGACAGCTCCTTGGATGAATCAAGAGGCAGCACAGCTTCATACTTCCACAGCGTCAGACGGAGAAAAGGATCAATGAGTCAGGCTCCTTGGAGGGGGAGGGGGGGCAGGAGCTTAACACGGGGCATGTCATCGGGGGGGAGGACATCCTGCTGCTCTGTTTACACATCCAGCACACAGGACAAGACCCTGGACAGCAGAATATATAAACACCGGGCAAAATACAACCACCAATTTAGTTTCTAGTGGAAAGTGTGAAAGGTGAATGATCTGCTGATGTTACACCTTTCACAGCTTCTGAGAAAACCGTCTGACCACCGAATCAGCACGTCAACACATCATCTCTGTTCAAGTCTCTTCTCAGAGGGACTGACCGGGACTAAGTCCCAGAGCAGCATCTCTTCTTTTCTTCCACTACTTTTATTTGTTTCCATCTTCAAGTCTATTTGTCTCCCTTTCATTTTCTTTTCTCTCCTCGACAGTCTTTTCTTTTTCTCGCTTCTTTAATTTGTGGCCAAATCACGACAGCTCTGCTAACTCCGTATCGTGACCGCACAAGCAGCAGTGTTGCTTTGAGGACGGTGAGGCGGAGAAACTGTGAGGGAGAGACGAAGAGAGGAAGAGATCTAAAGTGACAGAGCGGCACATAAGACAAAAACAGATGAGCGGAGAGAGAGGCAGAGAAAATGAGCATGCTGAAGAGTTGCATTAGAGGGATGAAAGGTGATTTACTGGTTCAAAGGGTGTCACGGCCTCGCTGTTGGCTGGGGAATGGCTTGGTGCTGCCGATACCGTCTGTGTGTGTGTGTGTGTGTGTTAGTTACCCATATGCTGTTTGGTTCCTCTGTGTGGGTGTGTGTGTTCGTGATACGGAGATCATGCTAATCAGTGCTGTTTGGGACATGCAGCGGGAGATATTCATCTGGATGTGGCTCTAATTATCTCCGTGGTGATTTTCACCGAGTGGTTTGGTTTCGCGTGTGTGTGTGTGTGTGTGTGGGTGGTTTATAGAGAGAGAGAGAGGGAAAGAGAGAGAGTGGCAGTTCTGTCTTCTCTCATCTTTTTTTTTTTTATTCTTGTCTTCATTTTTTGATTAATGACATTTCAATCAACTGTGTCCAAACAACAGATCCCCCAAAACAAAGAACTCCCAGAGGGTTGGGGGGGTTTGTAAAACAACCTCTGACCAGGCAACACCAAGGTTGACTTTAACACCCGTTTGATTCTCAGTTTAAGGCACTGCTCTATTGGCTTCACTTCTCAGAACTTCTTCAGAAGATGGAGACGTGGAGAGTAGAGACATGGAGAGAGTAGAGACATGGAGAGAGTAGAGACATAGAGAGTAGAGACATGGAGAGTAGAGACATGGAGAGAGTAGAGACATGGAGAGTAGAGACATGGAGGGAGTAGAGACATGGAGAGTAGAGACATGGAGAGAGTAGAGACATGGAGAGAGTAGAGACATGGAGAGTAGAGACATGGAGAGAGTAGAGACGTGGAGAGTAGAGACATGGAGAGAGTAGAGACATGGAGAGTAGAGACATGGAGAGAGTAGAGACATGGAGAGAGTAGAGACATAGAGAGTAGAGACATGGAGAGTAGAGACATGGAGAGTAGAGACATGGAGAGAGTAGAGACATGGAGAGAGTAGAGACATGGAGAGAGTAGAGACATGGAGAGTAGAGACATGGAGACAGTAGAGACATGGAGAGTAGAGACATGGAGAGAGTAGAGACATGGAGGGAGTAGAGACATGGAGAGTAGAGACATGGAGGGAGTAGAGACATGGAGAGTAGAGACATGGAGAGAGTAGAGACATGGAGAGAGTAGAGACATGGAGAGAGTAGAGACATGGAGAGTAGAGACATGGAGAGTAGAGACATGGAGAGTAGAGACGTGGAGAGTAGAGACATGGAGAGAGTAGAGACATGGAGAGAGTAGAGACATAGAGAGTAGAGACATGGAGAGTAGAGACATGGAGAGTAGAGACATGGAGAGAGTAGAGACATGGAGGGAGTAGAGACATGGAGAGTAGAGACATGGAGAGAGTAGAGACATGGAGAGAGTAGAGACATGGAGAGTAGAGACATGGAGACAGTAGAGACATGGAGAGTAGAGACATGGAGAGAGTAGAGACATGGAGGGAGTAGAGACATGGAGAGTAGAGACATGGAGAGAGTAGAGACATGGAGAGAGTAGAGACATGGAGAGTAGAGACATGGAGACAGTAGAGACATGGAGAGTAGAGACATGGAGAGTAGAGACATGGAGAGAGTAGAGACATGGAGAGTAGAGACATGGAGAGTAGAGACATGGAGAGTAGAGACGTGGAGAGTAGAGACATGGAGAGTAGAGACATGGAGAGAGTAGAGACATGGAGAGAGTAGAGACATGGAGAGTAGAGACATGGAGAGAGTAGAGACATGGAGAGAGTAGAGACATGGAGAGTAGAGACATGGAGAGAGTAGAGACGTGGAGAGTAGAGACATGGAGAGAGTAGAGACATGGAGAGAGTAGAGACATGGAGAGAGTAGAGACATGGAGAGTAGAGACATGGAGAGAGTAGAGACATGGAGAGTAGAGACATGGAGAGTAGAGACGTGGAGAGTAGAGACATGGAGAGTAGAGACATGGAGAGTAGAGACGTGGAGAGTAGAGACATGGAGAGAGTAGAGACATGGAGAGAGTAGAGACATGGAGAGTAGAGACATGGAGAGTAGAGACATGGAGAGAGTAGAGACATGGAGAGTAGAGACATGGAGAGTAGAGACATGGAGAGAGTAGAGACATGGAGGGAGTAGAGACATGGAGAGTAGAGACATGGAGAGAGTAGAGACATGGAGAGAGTAGAGACATGGAGAGTAGAGACATGGAGACAGTAGAGACATGGAGAGTAGAGACATGGAGAGAGTAGAGACATGGAGAGAGTAGAGACATGGAGAGAGTAGAGACATGGAGAGAGTAGAGACATGGAGAGAGTAGAGACATGGAGAGTAGAGACATGGAGAGAGTAGAGACATGGAGAGAGTAGAGACATAGAGAGTAGAGACATGGAGAGTAGAGACATGGAGAGAGTAGAGACGTGGTGAGTAGAGACATGGAGAGAGTAGAGACATGGAGAGTAGAGACATGGAGAGAGTAGAGACATGGAGAGAGTAGAGACATGGAGAGTAGAGACATGGAGACAGTAGAGACATGGAGAGTAGAGACATGGAGAGAGTAGAGACATGGAGAGTAGAGACATGGAGAGTAGAGACATGGAGAGAGTAGAGACATGGAGGGAGTAGAGACATGGAGAGTAGAGACATGGAGAGAGTAGAGACATGGAGAGAGTAGAGACATGGAGAGTAGAGACATGGAGACAGTAGAGACATGGAGAGTAGAGACATGGAGAGTAGAGACATGGAGAGAGTAGAGACATGGAGAGTAGAGACATGGAGAGTAGAGACATGGAGAGTAGAGACGTGGAGAGTAGAGACATGGAGAGTAGAGACATGGAGAGAGTAGAGACATGGAGAGAGTAGAGACATGGAGAGTAGAGACATGGAAAGAGTAGAGACGTGGAGAGTAGAGACATGGAGACAGTAGAGACATGGAGAGTAGAGACATGGAGAGAGTAGAGACATGGAGGGAGTAGAGACATGGAGAGTAGAGACATGGAGAGAGTAGAGACATGGAGAGAGTAGAGACATGGAGAGTAGAGACATGGAGACAGTAGAGACATGGAGAGTAGAGACATGGAGAGTAGAGACATGGAGAGAGTAGAGACATGGAGAGTAGAGACGTGGAGAGTAGAGACGTGGAGAGTAGAGACATGGAGAGAGTAGAGACATGGAGAGAGTAGAGACATGGAGAGTAGAGACATGGAGAGAGTAGAGACGTGGAGAGTAGAGACATGGAGAGAGTAGAGACATGGAGAGAGTAGAGACGTGGAGAGTAGAGACATGGAGAGAGTAGAGACGTGGAGAGTAGAGACATGGAGAGAGTAGAGACGTGGAGAGTAGAGACATGGAGAGAGTAGAGACATGGAGAGTAGAGACATGGAGAGTAGAGACATGGAGAGAGTAGAGACATGGAGAGTAGAGACATGGAGAGAGTAGAGACATGGAGAGTAGAGACATGGAGAGTAGAGACATGGAGAGTAGAGACATGGAGAGTAGAGACATGGAGAGTAGAGACATGGAGAGTAGAGACATGGAGTGTGTGTGTGTGTGTGAATGTGTATGTGTGTGTGTGTGTGTGTGTGTGTGTGTGTTTATGTGTATGTATGTGTGTGTGTGTGTGTGTGTGTGTGTGTGTGTGAATGTGTATGTGTGTGTGTGTGTGTGTGAATGTGTATGTGTGTGTGTGTGTGTGTGTGTGTGTGTGTGTGTGAATGTGTGTGTGTGTGTGTGTGTGTGTGTGTGAATGTGTGTGTGTGTGTGTGTGTGTTTATGTGTATGTATGTGTGTGTGTTTATGTGTATGTATGTGTGTGTGTGTGTGTGTGTGTGTGTGTGTGTATGTATGTGTGTGTGTGTGTGTGTGTGTGTGTGTGTGTGTGAATGTGTATGTGTGTGTGTGTGTGTGTGTGTGTGAATGTGTATGTGTGTGTGTGTGTGTGTGTGTGTGTGTGTGTGTGTGTGTGTGAATGGCTGAACCAGAGGAACGTTGTGAGGCTTCGTCCTTTAAGGTGGAGGCGTGCTATTAAAGCCATTTCCATCTCTTTGAAGACGCCGTATCTACTGAAAGGATCATACTTCTTAAACAATAATTAATTTTGGTAATTAAAATGTGCCGTTATCTCAAACCTTCAACATTAAAAAACATGAACCAGCTCTCTACGCCACTGTATCCTCTTTCTAAAGTTTTTTATCTGCTGTCGCAACATCTTTTCACTCCCAACTCAGGAAATACTTCTGCTTGGTCAGTACAAGTACGACTACTACTTGTGTCCCATAGTTTTTAAGTCCTCATGTAACAAAGACACTTGGTGTTGCTGAGGAAATATTGTGTTTTCTCAAGGAATGTCAGCAGCAGGCAGACAAATCAGTCGTGATAGGTCCTCAGTCATCACATCAGGAATAATAAGAAGAGAAAAAATGCATGTGTTCCTTCTCAGATTATTTCTCTCTATGTGCTTCCAAAGCAGAGCTGTGGGTGAGAGTTTGTGACGAGCTGACATTTGTTCAGAAATGTTTGAAAAGCCCCAAAGGAACCTCACAAACAGCCCGTTTATAACCGCTCCCCGAACGCTTCAATTAATAGGAACACACTGCATCCCTTATCTGCCGCTCCGTATTATCTCAGGTGGCCAGATTAACGCTTTGTGCTGAACGTACCTCACATAATCCCTCCTATTAAATCCAGCCTCCTTGTAAAAGGAAAACTAGTACATTGTTAATGCCGAGGAGAATCTTAAAAGTACAACAATGAGTTGATACGACAGGATGTGGTAAACGTGGAGCGGACGGGTTGTTGCAGGTGTTCCTGTTATAGTTGTGCAGTCGTAATTAAATGGCTGTAAAAAAAGTGAAGTGCTGCCTGCGCTGTAAAAAGTTATGGTCCACCATTTTAGGCTGCGTTAAGAGAAGAGCGTTCCCATTTTGCAGCTGCTGGAGCTGCTGGTTGTGAAATTGTCGGCAGCTTTTCCAATGAGTCTGGCGATGTAACGTTCCTATACTGCTGAGGGGAATGGCTGTAAAGATGGAGACACAGCTGCATCGGGTTGTTCAAGTCATCATGCAGAAACAACAATCGCTAAAACCGACATATTCCCGCCGTCCTTTCAAAAACATTGAAGTTAATCGCCCCCAATAATCGCTGCCACCTCTTCAGTGTTGGATGAAGATGGCGTCACTTGTAACTACGTAGGGTGGCACGAAAACAACAAAAATGAGCTCAATGGATGAAGTGAAGGCAAATGGAAGTCCTGTCTGTCTGTCTGTCCATCCATCCATCCATCCGTCGCCTTGGAAACAGCTGTTTATAGTCCACAAAGTAACAGGACCATGTTTCAGTAGGAAGTGGGGAAGAGTGCCAATGGGGCCCCCAAATGTATTCCTGCTGGTCTGATTTGGCATCCCAGCTGGTACTGATCCAATAGCAGGAAGTCACTGGTTGATGAAGGTGTTTTCTGCCTCACTCTTAGTCTCACTCCATCATCAAACACAGAAACATGACCTGCTTGGGTTTGTGCAAATATTTCAACTACATTCAGACTCAAATGTACTTTAACAATTAATAATCCATCATTTTCAGATGAGTGTCATGTCAAATAAGAAACTGGAGCATTTCACTTTTATATATATATATTGACATTGACCTCCTGCAGTTCCCAGGGCAGCAGAGCTGCGGCTCCACACACAGGACAGCAGGAGTATGTTAATGAGTTTGAATCATTCTACATTAATGATCACCTATGAGGTTTTGGTACCATTATTACTAAATTGAATTAACTTGGTTCATACTTTCTTTATTAGGCTGCAAAGACTCACTGCTGGACTAATGTGGGAGTCAGGGACATCTCCTTAATGATAGCAGATACGGTTCTATCTCTCCGGGTCTCGGCTGGTGCTCTTTAGGAACTATTTTGTCTTTTGTACTGAATTTTTAACTCTTTTAGGTCAAATCATCTTAACCTCTGCCAGAGTTCTTATTAGAGGCAGCACTGCATTCACAGCTCTTGTGCTTTTTATTGGCCGGGCCTCCTTTGGAAATGCCAAAATGACATAACTAGATAAGATGATTTACTCACATGAAGACACTGTCATTATATATATAATAAACACACACTAACCACAGAGGAAAAAGATTAAAACACACGGTTCCAAGGAAATAAACACATTTTAAACAGGATTACCAAATCTACTTCCAATCAAAAAAACTCAAAACCGTGGAACAAAACAAGTAATATTTGTTTATTCTCGTTTATTACTTTTCTCTTTGATCCTGAAATTCAAGGTTTTTATGTAAAAACAATGTGTAAAAAATGAAAATTTGTTGTTCCCTTAGTGTGACACATTTTTTTATTCCTTCAGCTGGAGCTAATTTTCTGTGAATCTTTTGTGATTGTGAAAATTTGATCTTTGGGTTTGTCGGACCAAACCCCAGTCGTCCGAAAAGTGTCTCATTGGACTGAACGCCCATTCCTCTAGTGTCCATTTCTACAAAATTAGACTTTGTTTGACATGTAAAATTATCATTTAAATTGATGAACATATGGCACGCAGGTGGCGGAGTGGTTAGAGGGCATGCCATGTACGCACGTACATAAGCTGCCGACCCCGGTTTGAATCCCAGCTGGAGAATGGCCATCGCACATATGTGCAAGGGGGCCTTGAGGCCTTGAGAACAGGCTCAGTGAGTTTGGTAGGAATCAGATCAACAGTGTAGGTGTTCTAGAAAGGAAGTTTTAAGAAATGGACAGCAAAAACTCAACCTCATATCAGAAAAACACTGAGAACATGGACTCTGATGAGAAATCATCCCTGGTACCAAAGCATCAGGTCCTCTCCAGCGTCTGTAAGGTACCTCGTAATGGGAGAAGGATGTTATGGCAAAGTTGTAAAGTCCATCAACTTAAAAACAGGTGACTCTACGGCCATCCAGATCCTAAAATGCATGAAAGATTACATGGCAGAACTGGCAATGATGAATTAAAGGTCCTGGTGAGATTCATGGCCTGGCATACGCCTCCTGCCCATGGAGAGCCGTACATTCCGGCTCCAGCACCGTTTTTTAGCTCTTTGGTTCATCAGGTTGACAACTTCAACCGACCTTCTGACCTCTAACGTGCTGCATCGTGTGTCTGGTCCACCTTTAATTCAATTTAGGAGGATGTAAAATGCCGGCTGCTGAAGGGAAGCGAGTCGATGGAATCACAGTAACATTCATTTGGTATGTAAACTGAGCAGTCATTTAATATGGGGTCATTCTCTCGGCATCAATGTCACCCTCTTCCCATTCGTGCCCTGAGATAAAGAGACGAAGGAGATGAGGACGATGAGGAAGGAGCGATTGGGAGTCCCAGGGTGACTGGGTCTAATTGAAATGAATTCTGACTAAAGCAGTGACTTTAATGACATTTTGAATCCAGGACTGGAGTAATGACACGGAAAGGCCCTGAGGGATGAACGGCGCTTTAAAAAGCCAGGAGTGAGAAGGAGGGAGGGAGGATGATGAGACGTAAGGAGGGATGAAGAAGAATAGAAAGAAGGTTGGAGAGGTTAAGTTTGGAGAAGGGGAATTTATTGAGAGAGTCAGGGGAGACAGAGAGAGAGAGACAGACAGACAGACAGAAGAGTTTAAAAGAGAGAGACATCCGGGGGTTTTCTTTTTCCTTTTCATCAAGCTGTCAAGCAGCTTCTTCTTTTAGCTCATTTCCCAGACTGCCAGACACTGTCGATAGGTCAACCTTATGTAGTCACTATATGAAACTCAGTCAAACCAACCGAGGCCTCCGCCGCCACATAATATGATGGAGCTCAAGTCTGAGATTAAATATGTATCACCTAATGACATATTTATGAGCCTTAAAATCTAATATTGCTTTTCTTTGAAGGGCTTATATTACCACATTGTTGCTGGTGGAGTTTTTATTTCAAAGAACTTTGCATTCATAAATCACAAAGTTGAAGTGATTTTAAAAGAACGACCTCCGTCCATCCATCCATCCATCCATCCATCCATCTCAGTGGTTCACCTAGACGATGACTGACGATAACGTCCATGATACATTTCATGAGGACTAAACATTGGCTCCTGAAGAGGAGGATACACAAACATGTAAATGGCATCTTCAGTAGCGTGGAGGACACACGCAAATTAAAGCTGACAGTCTGCACTTTATCCTCATAATGATCGTGTCATTTCATATTAAAAGGTAATATGGTAATATGAGGAAGCAGCCAAAGCATGAGAGAACAGTGTTGCTGTCCAAATCCAACACTAGATGAGCTGTCTATGAACAAGTGTCTTATACTATACCATAATATATGGGAATCATAATGCAGACAGAACTAAAAGTCAAGCCTTTATATACTGTGTTATTCTCTCCCTGTGATTAGTCTACTGATGTTTAAATGAAATATAACGTCTTGGTCAGCTGCCCACACTTGCTGCCAGTAGTTGCTCGTCGGGTTGATGTTACTTAAAACAGCAGTTTAAATTCATGATTTGGGATTTGGGGTTTTCACAAGAAGTAAAGTGATTTTATATGAATCACTAATCTGTCCAGAAAACGTTGAAAGCCAGGACTCTGAACTGCCATCATCAGCATATTTTCACCCCAATCTGTCAAATATTACTCTGCTATGGCAACTATGACACTCCACATACAACCTGCAACGTTACCAGTCATTTGTTTGTTGCTGCGTGAGAAAATGAAGGATTTATTGTGGCAAAATGTCCATTATTTGTGGATGATTTGTCTTTCTTTTCTGATAGAGCTGAGAGACTGCAGGCTTTTTTCTTCAGTTTTGAAATTTGTATTGATTTGTAAAGAAGTGATCTGGGTACACTCTCCGATGATGAAAACGATGCCACACAAACCTGCATGGAAGGTGTAACTTCAGCTAAATTGTGCATGTGAATTATTACATAATGCTAAAACACGCATGCATAATCTGACTTTTGTTTTCCAAAATTATAGATTTTTTTTTTCCTAACACAGGCCCTTATTTACTCGAATGTAGGTCAAGCGTGTATCCAAAAAAGTCTTATAAATCATTATTGTTATTATAAGATTCTAGAAGAAAAGAAAAAAAAGTTGTCTTCTACCTCTTGCCTTCTGATGATCTAATAGGAATAATTTACTTTATGTTGTTTAGGATTTAACTTTGTCGAAAGAATTGAAACTTTTTCATGTTTTGTGTCTAAAATTATAAAAAGATAACACCGCTGTTGGTCTTGACAAAGACGAGGGACGTAACTGTACTTCAAATAATCCTCCCTGCTTTTCAAAAAATGATACAAGACCCAAAAAAAAATATACAGGATGATGACAAACGCCGGCGTTGAAGTGAGAATCTGTTGCATTCATCAGTCAGAGCTGCCAAACGTGAACGTTCCCGTTTGATGAGCTCGACAGCCGATCCCTCCCCCGGTTTCTCTTCAGTTGTCTTCGGATATCTGTGTGTGTGTGTGTGTGTGTGTGTTTATTATGTTTTACTGTTCTCAGCTGTGTATTTCTTTTTAAAATGACTGAATAAAGAATGAAAGAATGAAGTCGAAGTGACGGGTCACACAAAGACGGTATTAATAGCATCTCCATCTTTTACCGGGGTGAAGAGCGACGCCGTGGAAGCCCCCCCCCCCTATTCTAATAGTAATTGCTCACAGTTAATCATTGGTGCCTGCGTGTCATGAGACTGGGGTGAATTCTGCTTTGGGGGGAAATTAGAGTGTGATTGTACGACAAGCGATCGCCGCGAAAAAGTCGTGCGTCAAATTAAAGATGAAAGAGAGCAGTGTGGGATTTTATTATTCCACTGGATTCATTAGATTTCAGAGTGTGACACAGAAACCAATTCACCTGGGAAGAGCGTTTCCAGAGCTTTGGTTAAAGGGGAATACCACTTCATTTTCTGAATTCCCGCGTCGGCGGCGGCTGCCATTTGTTCCCCCGCATTCTTTAATTGATATTAGAAACACTTATCTCCCGAGTGGAAATGTTTCATAGCTGGTGAGATTCCTTCAGGGGGGATTGTTGAGTGCAGGTTTTCCTGAATGCCAGGTGGCGGAGAGGAGATGGAGGGAAGAAGAAGCGGGAGTGCTCGGTGAGGACTGCGATGAATTACACAGTTTAACAGGGATAATGAGAGAGCAGCAGTGGAGTGACATGATGAGAGTGAAGGCTGGTTTCCTGTCTCTGTCCATCATGTGTAACGAACCAACGGAGGCGGCAAGAATCCAGGCCAAAAAGCTCCCACATTGTTTTAAAGATCTTTCGCTTGTTTCCTCTGTGAGGTTTTTTTACTGAATACTTCAAAATGTAGTAACGTCAATAATATTAAGCTTTATATGCTGTGGTCTGGTTTGACTCTTAACGCCAGTATTTTTAAGGTGGCTGACTGTTGATTAAAGTAATTGACTAAAATCGCTAAATCTTACTAACTTGACTCCTCCCAGGATTACTCCTGGGAGTCTGGCTATGCTTTCTGGAGCTGTTGTGATATGACACTATAAATAAAATTGAATTGAAATTCAATTGAATATAGAGAGCAATTTTCCTTTTTTTTTTACAAGAGCTGTAGCTCAAAGTGCTTTACAATAACAAAAAAACATTTCATCAAGCGCAGATGGACCATGAATTTAGGAATTAAAAGAGAATGCATGCTAAAATAATTAATTACAATTAAAAATAATGAAAATGTGAAGTAGAAGTTACGATGATACACGTGAAAAAATGATAGGTAAATGTTTTTAAATGCACAAATCGTCCCTGAGGGAGGAATAATGCATTCACTTGATTTTTTTCTTTAAACACAAATGTTGGTTGTTTTTTTTAAACATTGTTAAAACACTTTTTTGGACACATGAATGGAGAAAATGTTGCTGCATCAAAACGTGCTGCATCATGTGTCTGGTCCACCTTAAATTCAATTTATCTGCTCCTGTTATTAGAAAAATCATTGTTTCTGCTTTCAGTTGCATCCTTCATAATACATTTATTTTAATAGTGTGCTTCTCCTCATACACCATTTAAGGGATTTCTTTGGATAAAACATAAGAGCAGGTATTAGACTGAGGATGGTTTAAGTGTTTTTCTGGAGCCTAATTTAATTTTTTAAGGAAGTATTTTTCAGGGCATCTGAAGATGCTTCTCCACAACCAGCGACTGGCCTCTGCAGCATCAGTGGAAGTACATCCAGGGGTCCAACGTTCACCCTTGGACATTGACTATCTGTATGATTACTCCATTCCTGTGGATATGATATAAGAGCTGGTGTCCTCGTCCCAAACGGACTGCTGCTGCAGGAAACTCTTAGTGGCACTCGGCTCGCTGCAGCTCAGGAGGATGTAAATTGCCGCCTGCTGAAGGGAGGCGAGTCGATGGTCCTTCGCCGGAGATGAGCTGTGTGGATCTGCTATAATGCGCAGTACTGTACTGTACCAGCCTCACAGGCCCTCACCTGTTCATATATGTGGACATGTATCTCTCTCTCACACACACACACACACACACACACACACACACACACACACACACACACACACACACATCCCCAGGCAGGCAGGACACGGGTGTTTTTGATATGTTTCAGCAAGTTGCATCACTGGTCTTCCTGTCAGTTCTAACAAGAGGCCTCATCCCGATCGCTGCATATTCATGACCATCGAGTTATAAAACACTGTGTGTGTGTGTGTGTGTGTGTGTGTGTGTAATGATTGACACACACAAAGTGATCAGAAGGAGAAGAGGGGAGATAGCAGAAAGAGTACAAGTAAATGTATCTCTATTAGAAATACTAGAAATACACCAAATAAAACCATACTTTCAAATTGTACCTTGCCTTACATGTACTTCCTCTTGCAAGCTAATTAAAATGAATTAGTTGAATTGGCACGGATCAGTATACAAATAAAGCATGAAGAACTATCAACATCATTTGGCATTTCAATTCCTGAATGCAGAAAGAAGAAAAAAAACAGCGCTAAATGTCTTTACAAGTGCATATGAAGTCATTTCCAGTAAATGATTAGTTTATTTACTGTAGCGGGCTCTCTGCCTCCTTAGCTTCATGTATCGCGCGGTGCCCCTAATGAGGCCGATGATAAATCTCAGGTTAATGAGCCATAATGATTGTAAATGAGCATAAGTTGATACATTAGCGTCCTCCGTTCAGCAACCTCTTAAACCCTCGCTTTGTGGTGACAGCAGATGAGATGTACTTAGAAAAAGCCCCGCTGTAGCTGCAGACTCCACTTCGTTACGTAATAATCTCGGGGGCTACGCGAGGCCGCACGACTTCATGTCGGACAAAACGGCTCGGCGACATCTTTCTATGTCCTGGCACTCGGGGCATGAATGAATGAACCATCTCTCACTGAATACATGAGCTGAACAGAGAGGGCCGAGTCGGTGTCAGCAGTCAGGCTCATTAGCTTTTAGCAGAGAAGCTCCGTTCACAGTGGCGTTGTTAAATCAGCTGTGATATCCGTGTTACATCCTGGTTAAAAGCCTGCAGGGAGACTGTGAAGGGTGTAGACACAATGATAACGTACATGTGGTTGCTGTAAGACTGTATAGAAGACGTTAATGTCGTCACCCATTGGTTTTTGAAGCATTTTGCTATTGCTTTGTTGGACTTTTTGCAACCAGTGAAGGAAGTGACCATATTTGGACTGTGGAGGAGCAAGGGGCAGACCAGAGCGGCACCCTTACTGGATCTGGATCCATGTGGATTCTGGTGTGAAGCTGCTAACAAAGTTAGCTTCATGATTCATGGTCAACTTTACAGCTGAGTGTTTAAGTCATCTGAGTGGTAGCGACCTGTCAATCAGCAGGTAAGCCCCGCCCCCTAAAGCATCCCCTGCTTTCTGGTCTGTTTCGCTCTAAATGGACCATAATTGACGAAATGAAGATTGTGGGGAATGAGGCTCAGAGGTAAGTAGTGTGTGCAGGTACAACTTTAAAAGTGGGGGCATAAATGTAACGAATCTTCCTCCCAGTCTGGGGCATCAGCTCAGTTCCTCTCACTGACTAGTACAGAAGAAAGACAGCAGTTATCACCACAGTCAAACACAGCGGTCAATGTAGCAAAGCTTCAGGGTCGCTTGATACTGCTTTGAGAGAGGAACACCACACTGACTTCAGCAGGAGGGAATCTTCTCAGGCTTTCTAGCCAGGCACCTTGATTGGAGATGGTCTTCAGCTGGGCTCCTCCAGGTTTGCAGCCACTGCCGGTGGATGTTCTCATGATTGACAATGGCCGCGTTCAGACTGCAGGCAAATCCGATTCAAATCTGATTCCTTCTCATATCCGATTTTTAGGGCTGACTGTCCACACTGTTTTAGCAAGTGTCCAAATCGCATTTGGCTCTGTTCAGACTGGGCCACATCAAGTGACCCATCTGACTGGTTGCTGTAGCAACGACGTCGGAGCGGAGGCGTGTATTGTGTGACGTCATGTAATAGCGACGAGAAAAACAACAAACAAGATAGAGGCAGCTCACATGAGTATATTGTCCTTATCGCTGTCCAGTAGGGGTGCAGAACCGGTAACGTAGCTCCACAACTTGAAACAGGCGGGTGGTTTGGCGCATTGGGTCAGGTCTAGCGTTGCGTAGAGTGACCTCACGGACAGTCAAATCCGATCTGAGTGTTTGGAGCTGTTCAGACTGAGACGCATCTGTCCAAATGCGATCTGAAACTACCTCCTGGAGGTGGTTTCGATCCGTTTCGCAAAAATCGGATTTCATGTGACTTGGGACTGTTTAGACTTCAAAAGAGTCATCCGGTTCCAATCTGGATGGGCTAAAAATCGGATTTCTGCTGGCAGTCTGAACGCGGCCAATGAGTCCCAGCTGGTAGCCCTTTCCTCCTCCTCCCGGGCAGGCAGGCAGTTAGACAGGCAGGCCCACCATACATCATGATGGATTGAAGAAGACTTGAAACTAGAGATTGAGACCATAAACTCATGTTTACAATGTTTACTGAGATAATACATCAAGAGAGAAGTAGGACCATTTTCTCATAGACTTCTATACAACCAGAGAGGAGTCGCCCCCTGGTGGCCAGCAGAGAGAAGTAGGACCATTTTCTCATAGACTTCTATACAACCAGAGAGGAGTCGCCCCCTGGTGGCCAGCAGAGAGAAGTAGGACCATTTTCTCATAGACTTCTATACAACCAGAGAGGAGTCGCCCCCTGGTGGCCAGCAGAGAGAAGTAGGACCATTTTCTCATAGACTTCTATACAACCAGAGAGGAGTCGCCCCCTGGTGGCCAGCAGAGAGAAGTAGGACCATTTTCTCATAGACTTCTATACAACCAGAGAGGAGTCGCCCCCTGGTGGCCAGCAGAGAGAAATAGGACCATTTTCTCATAGATTTCTATACAACCAGAGAGGAGTCGTCCCCTGGTGGCCAGCAGAGAGAATGACAGTTTAAGGCCCTTCAGTGTTTTGCTTCACTTTTCAGAAACTGATTTTTTCATCTGGTCCAAAATCTCAAAGTTTCTTTTTAAACGGGACTCAGAGCAGCTCGGAGCTCCGTGAAGCTGAAAAGCACAGTGGTGCTTTGAACTAAAGGCATTCTTCTTCTTTTTCATATGAGGAATCATGTGAACTCAACCACTCAGACAGCATATAATTATAATTTTATATCGTTGTTTTTAACTGTTTACTTATTTAAATATCTTTAGTACTTCCTTATTTATTAGATCTGTTTTTGTTGTTGCACTTTCCTCTTTGCTGCGTTAATACTTTAATTAATACATTTCCCCTGCCATGGGACTAATTATTAGGATTATCTTATGCTATTAGAACTAACACAAAGTACAGCTGATGTTTTAGTGTATTTCTTCAATAAACTGTAAGCTTTTCTTGCCAAAAAGTTAAAAAAAAGTCAAATCTAAGACATCGAAAAATATTTTTTATATCTTATCATATATGAAAAAACCCATTGATCACTGTAAGTGGACTACTTCATGACCATGAGCAACATCATTATATGACATCAGCATATGTATATGAATTAATTTACTGAATATTTATATATACTGTAGAATTAAATAAAACACCAATTACTTATTGTTTCCCTCATGCACTTAATCTTCTTCCTATAACATTACGGCTGAACCCTTAAAGGGGATTTCATGTTTGACCTAGACCCAGCTGGGTCCTGGGTTTTGATGGGGCCTCGTTATACATGAGCACTGATCTGGTACCCCCCCCCCCCCCTCGTGTGATGATCACATTCCTGTTTTGGAGTAAAAGCGTTTTTGGTTGATCAGCCAACTGTAAGCTGTCTGCAGTCGCCTTCATCCTTCAGTGGACTAATTGGCCTGTAACTCTAGGATTCAAGGAGTTACAGTCATTGTGGCGGAGTACAGGATGGAGGCTTCCTGCCCATGAGGGTGTATCAGTCATCAGCATCTTCAAGTACCAAGAGATCAAATTAACAACTGATTAAATGAAAAAAATATATTTTTTGTTTTAAACACAATAAAATTGCTGTTTTTATGCTCTCATATAGGGTATGTATGAAGACATACCCTATATGTCTTCACTAATCACTCCTGTATCCCGTATATAGGACATCAATCGGTTGCCGAGGCAACAGGCCCAACGCTCTCCATCAAAGATCTGCATCAAAGCAGCCGACATTCGACCAATCATGGCACGGTTCGTAATCCCGTGCCCCGTTATATTTACACCATATACACACAAACATACGTTCTGCAGAGTTTATGATGTCGTTATAAACGGCCGAAGGATAATTAGAAGTGTATTTACGGTGGCCGTCATGCGTCATTAATCTCCAGCGGCAATATAACGTCCAGATTTACAGTTGGAGATAATTGGAACGGTGAGATGGCCGTTGTAAATTAGGAGGGAAAGTTAACATCCAGCTATTAAACACATCATGATTAATACTTGGCTTTAAATATGTTTTAAGGTATTTCATGTATTTTGTGTAATTTATCTCTGAAGGATGGATTCTTTCAGTGAGTTACAGCCGCTATTATTCATGTCATCGTAATGTCTTCGAAATGATTCCCGGCGGCTTTAGTTTGTGTTTGCAGAGTCGGCCGGATCACGGAGCTAAAAATGAGAGCAGCTTATGAATATTGAGGGGGAATAAACCTCGTCACCGACATCGACCTGAATGGATTGGAATAAAAGTTCGGAGCCGTCGTCAGGTCGAGATTAGTCCAAATCTATTTGTAAGGTGCATCCGCTGATGAATAGCAAAAACATTTTCAGTTTTTTCCATTAGCCTCAACTGTTGTGTTTGAAGAATAGAGGTTCACATGTCACAAACCGGCTCACACACTCATAGAAACCGTGGTCTGAGTCCAAAATCCACTTTCCCCGCTCTGTCAGCCGAAGCCCTTCTCAGGATGTAGCCGTCTGAAATGGTTTGAATCGAGTGGAAATCTATCAAAGCTGGCAAGAAATTCCCTCTTTGTGTCACTCATCACTGTCCACTGATTACTCTGCTGCTCTAATGAGTCAGTTTGCAATTCAAGTAATACGTTATTCAGGTATGTTTTAAATATGCGACCGGTGTGAGAGCTTTGTGGTGAAATGCAAATTTTGGATAGAAGAACTGTGCTTTAAAGTTGTCTTTTCGGCCGTCACTCAGAGGGGAAATTAACGAGCTTCCACCTGGTGGAGACTAATAACTGTAGAGTCTCCATCTTTCCATAAGAGCATTAATAAATCCCTACGACCCCTTTACAGCTCTTTATTACGTCAAGAGGACATTCAGTCCTTCATTCAGATGCCATCGACAAGCTAATGCAATAACGCTAAGAGTCAATGCATTCAGAAAGGCGGTCATAGAGAAGTCGTTCCCTGGACGATATCACACCAACACACTCACGAATCTCAGCAGGTGTTTAATGGGCAGCATGTTAGCAAGCATTGTGAGCGTATTAGCATGCTAGTATTAGCATGGAGCAGCCCAAGATCCAAGGAAGAGCACCAGTGGTGGAGCGGTTTCTGGGTCCATCACTTTTTTTCCATAGACCTATATTGGGAAGGAGGATTCTGCATTTAAGTGGATTTTTTTTTTTTTTTAGGTGAATTAACTTCCCAGTAAGAACAGCCCTAATTCATTATTATTCTATGTATCCAATGAGAACTTTCAATAAACATTTTGTCTGTTTGTCCACCGACACTTTCATTGACATGCTGAGTCAGCGGTTTCCCCGTTGCTGCCGGGGGAAACACAAAGCATACATCCAACCGCAGGCAACAACATTCCGCAGATGAGCAAAGGTTCTCTTTCAAATCGTTCCTTTTAATAGCGCTGAGAGAGCGGTGGCTCTTTGACAACAAAGGTCCCCCCATACTGTGCTTTTCTTGGTACATTTCACCTAAAAGTAACCCTCCTACAAACCCCTGGAAATTAAACGGGAACACGTTGACGAGGGAGTCTGTGAAGGCTGCAGACCATCAAAAATCTCCTCTCAGTGGGAAATCTCCTGGAGGAAGGCTTGCAAGAATGTTTGTAACAAGAAGCCATAATTAAAAATGTAGTCACTTACCAGACACATACAGTATACTGCAATACACAGTATAACTGTCAACTTTATATGTGCAGTAATACCTATCTTCTTAAGATACTGCTACCTCAATACTACTACTATTTCTACCTCAATCTTTTGATATGCATACATTGTACATGCAGAACTTATTTGGTGTCATTATTCATATTGTATACTTTTATACTTGACTACTCTTGTCTATGTCTTTTCACATTACTATATTTAAAAGAGGCTCTTTTTTATTTCTTCCTAACTTTTAAGGAGCGACTGCAGCTGAGGGATTCAAAAAGTATTCATATACTGTATATAGCTCCAGACAGGGTATAGGGAAGTCGTAAAAGTATTAGATTAAGGTATTACATAACACATCAATGGACAGCGAGAGGACATTTTATTAGGACCACGAGGCCGGCGGTCGAGTCTCAGCTCTTTCAATATATGGATGCCGGCCCTGAAAACGCTGCATCGATTTAACCTTTGAGTTTTACTATTTCCAGTAAGTGACCCTCTTGGCAACTGACTGCCAGCCATTTTGCCGTTCCTTGCATTTGCAATAGTGCAGTCGCCATGGGAACTGGCTGAATACCATCTGTATAATTAACCCCCCCTTCCACCACCCACACACCCCTGCACTCTGGCTTTAAAGAAAGAAAGACAAAGAGAGATGAATGAGAGAGCAACTAGAAGAGGAGAGGACGGAGGATCCCTCTGCACCTCTCACTCACCATTACACCGGAGACGATGGAGGAGGAGGAGACAACGGGAGCCAAGGACAATGGAAAGGAGGGATGTATCTGAGGAGGATGAATAAGTGCAAACAAATGAGAGAGAGAGAGAGGGGGGGAGGGGGGTAACGATGTGACGGAGAGAATGAGAGACAAAATGAATGAGAACGAGAAAATAGAGAGAGTAAGAGAGTAAAAAAAAGTGCAAACACATCAAAGAGTGACAAATGAGACAGGGATGTGACGAGGAGGAGGGAGGAATGGAAAAAGGATCAAGTTTCTGTTACATTTGATGTTGACGTCTGTGGGTTTAAGAGAGAGAGAGAGAAGACAAAACTATGAGAGAATTTCAATTCATCTCTGAGGACTTTAGTATTTGTGAAGTTGCTGACTGTTGTGACCCACATCTTCACTGAGACCTGGACCCTCAAGGATCCCAGGACTCCGATGGGACCGGAGGAGGTGGACTCATCACTGATGCTCGGTGCTCACAACGAGTTGATGGATTTGTAATTTGTAAAAGAAGCACAGCGACAGTTTGAAGGCAGAATGAGAGAACAAAAATCAAAAGGGTGGATAAAAACTCTCTGACCATTCTGAGGAAAAGAACTGGAACATGAACCAATAGGATGACAGAGTGAGTGAAGACATTGAAGAGAGGAGGAGGAGAGGAACCTGTGAGGGTTTTCCCCTGTTTCCGGGGAAGAAGCCCACCGTGACGTTACCTTGTGGCTTCGCTGTGCAATAACTCTGCTGCTGACAGATCTGGCACAGAGCTGGAGGAGCGTCATGCAGGGACTTTACACATCGGCAACCCCTTCTGAAAAGTGAAGCCAACGCTGAAGTGGCTTAAACACAACACAACTTCTTTGTAATGGCCATCAGAGGGCGACACCTCTGGTTGCAAAGCAGGGGTTGCTTTATGGGCGGGGCTACCTGCTGGACAGGTCTCAGGTGTGGGACAATGTCAAAATGGGTAGTTTCCTATGAATCCTTCACAATAAAAGCTTTTTTAAAATGCATACTGTTCCTCCATACAGAGCTAGTAGACTTGTTTTGATATTATTCATTATTTTACATCTCTATAATAGACTGTAGAGCAATAACAGAACGATGTTGCGGTTCTTGGCCGTCTCAGTTCTGCAGTTTT
Source organism: Chelidonichthys spinosus (assembly GCA_029853015.1). Taxonomy (NCBI): domain Eukaryota; kingdom Metazoa; phylum Chordata; class Actinopteri; order Perciformes; family Triglidae; genus Chelidonichthys; species Chelidonichthys spinosus. The sequence continues at coordinate 2,354,624 of CM056823.1, forward strand.
CTCTAACAACGGTTGTTTCAAATAAAGGCCTGGTTCTCTCTGGAAAATATAAACACTCCAGCCGTGTTTGAATGAAATGTATTTACCACAGTCGGCTCGCTGAATCGCTCAAAAGAACATTGTTAAATGTGAAGGTGATTACTCGCAGCCTGATTGGACATCTAAAGAACAGCAGGTCAAATCATCCAATCAGGTTGTTTTTCTGAGTCCTGGTCAAGAAACATTTGCTTTAGTAAACTTACATATTTTCTGTGGTCCTCTCACACTGTCTTTCTCTCTCCATATTTACGTGCACTTTGTATTTTTAATGCCGACAAACAGGCAACTTGCTGGGAGACACATCGACACAAAGGTGGACATATCTCACAACAGAGACAAGTAAAGAAAGATATGAGAAAGGGGGAGGGGGAAAGGGAGAGCAAGATGGATGGGATGGAGGAGAAGATGAGAGAGAGTGAGAGAGAAAGAAGGGGAGAGAGAGGCAGAGACTCTAAAGTGGCTCGTCAACTGCTTCAAATTGGTCATTAGTTTAATCAGGAGGAAAGGCATTGCAGAAGGCTGCTCCATTAGGGGGAGTGGTTACTCCCTCCCGTCTCCCCACCGCTTCCTCCTCTCATCATTTTCCTTCTCCGCTCCCTCTCATGCTTCTTCTAAGACTCGGCCATATTTGTAGTGCAGAGAACAAGGCAGACCCTGCTCATCTCCCTACCGCTCATGAAGCTAACTTTGTTAGCAGCTTCACACCAGAATCCACATGGATCCAGATCCAGTAAGGTTGCAGAAAAAATGTAAATCAAATTTCTATCATATTATCGATAAAGAGAATGTTCCCGTGTTTAGTTCCCTCGAATGCAAATTAAAGAAAAGGCAGTACTGTTTTTGTTTTTTCATGTTTTGCTGTCGTGCATCATAAACGCGTCCACGGCTGCATTCGCTCGTCTTCACACGCCGGAGACAGATCGGGGTCATTCACATCCGGTGAAAAAACCCCGAGAACGTTTTCTTATCTCCCCGCTGCATCCGCCCCGTAAATCCCGACGACGCGAGGAAGAACATTCCGGCTGCTCTCAGACGCTAATGGGTGTTCCATAAAAAGTAAAGTCTTTAAAATGTGTTTATTAGTGGCGATACAGCAGGCTCTGTGAAGGGCGTCTCGCCAAAATCAGTTAAAGAGGTGAAAAATGTGGAAAATACATCACTTTAATCGGGACGTCTTAAAGAAATGCTTAAATCTCTTTTTTGCTGTAGCAGACAACTATGTATTTCTTGCCAATTGCCGAGAGCTCCCTCTTTTTTAATTAATGTCTCTCCAGTTTGCCCTCCTCATCCCGCCTCTCTGCTGTTTTCCCCTCCGTCACTCAAGGTGCTTTAAAGGGACCCTGCACATATTTCCCCCCTTAAATCTGAAACTCCTCTTTCTCTCTGTCTCCTAAAGCTTGACCGTCTCAATCCTCCAAATCCTTCCAAAGGGTTTAATGATGAAAGAAATAAAGGCGTCCACCGGAGAGAAACCTCTGGCCTAAGAGTAGCGGGATCTGTTCTTTTTGCACACTTCTCACTAGTGCATCCAGTGTGACAACTTTACAAGAGAAGAGGAATTTAATCCGGGACATCCTTTTCCCCCCAAAGACTGAACGGAAACAGAGAATGGGCCTCGGATCGAAGCCTTGTTTCGAGGGCAGCAGGAAGTGAAGTGAGAAACAGCTGATTTTTGCCTTCTTGAAAAGGTGATTTCAGGTCGGTCGGTAGGGTTATGATACTATTTCTGTTGCTCCTGAGAGAAATATCTTAAATGCCCCTATGCTCTGGCTAATTGCTGGGCTGGAACAATATCTTGTTTACTCATGTGGCTCATATCGAGGCATAAAACATTACATTGAGACTGCTCCATAAACAGAAACTTCAACCATAAATAATCTAAAAGTTTTTGCTGTGGATCCATAAGTTAAATACACACTTGTTGGTGTTATAGTGAAAAACTCTCACAATGAGAGTATAAATCTGCTGTTGCTGCCCGTGATACCTCTATGGTGGGTCCTGACATTAGCGCCTCCAGTAAAGGCCCTAACACAGTGAACTGTGGCTGCTTGGGCGACTTTAGCAGCATTCAACAGGAAAACAACCTCTTGATTCTTTACATCAAACCAAATGGATTTAATCCATGAAAGTAGACGGTTATTTTTCTGTGCACATGAGAGAACATGTAGGACAGAACAGGACAAGAAGGAATTAAATGACATCCCTATCAAATCCCTCCCATTAATATTTCAGTGAAAAGGTTTCTAATGTACGATATTTTGTTGTAAACTAATAAGAATGTGTAATAAATTGATTCCTGGCCTAAAAATGTGATCTGTTTTTTGATTTTATACTTCCAAACATAGACACCACGGAGTTACAGTGTAATTGTGTGTTGTGCTTTTAGGGCATCATCATAAATCCTTCCATCATGGCTGAATTCACCACTATCGCTGCTTTGTGCATGTTGTGAAGTCCCAAATCCACCAGGACACCAAACACCATCCTGTCTGGGTTCAAGACATCATCAAGTGGATTTCAGCTGGATTCACTGGATCCAGCAAAACCCACGTGGGCTGGTTCACCACAGCTGGAGGAACCCAGAATAAAGTATTTATCTGTGATTTAATATCAATAACCAGATGAAAAGGATGCTGAAAAAAAGTGATGAGTCATGCTTTGTTAGGTCTATCTGCAAGACCACAAGATAACTACTATTAAAACGCTGGTTTTCTGAATGGAGTCTGGTTGATGGGTGCAAAATAACGTTGTCCAGACATAAAAACAGCAACAACGCTGTCGACAGTCTCTGCTAAACACACATCCGTTCTCTACACAGTTTATTTTTGTGGCTGCAGCAAGATAAACAATCCCAACCTGCTTCTTAACCTTGTTATATCCAATAAACGTTACGCACGGACGTGGCTGCCTGTCAGGATGGACTTGTCACATCGGGTTTGGTGGAGGCCGTGTGCATGCATGTAGCTATCGTACACATGGACGGCATTCATGGGGGATTGGGGGGGGGGGGGGGGGGTGGAAAGTGTCAACAGGCGGCGTGCATGACGGGGAGAGATATCGTTTCAAGCCTACAGGAGGCGAGTGTTTGGTACATATCTTAGTAAAATGTCCCTTTAAGTCAGCTGATATCCGCCAACAGTGAGTGTATAGAAACCTGATACATCTTATTCCTCTGTATGGTGGAGCTCCGTTATTGTCCAAGACACACCCACACACCCACACACACACACACGCACACACATTATTTACCGGAGCACCAAAGGTGGGATTCATCCGCTGCTAAAAATAGTGCCAAACAAATGCACACATTTGCTCCTGTTTGAGGAACATTCAGAGACATCAAAAGTACACTCTTCCTGTACAGATTAAACTTCTTCACTCAAGTAAAAGTACTCAAAGTAGAAAGTAAAAAAGTACCCTATGAAGCATGTTTCTAGTGGCTGTTTTTTCTTTCTTTTTTTTTTTTGTCGTCATATTAATAAGAAAAAAATGCATTACAACTAAAGTAAGTCTGATTTGAAGAAGTGAGGAGAAAGTACTCATAATGTCTCATAAATGATCTGTCACATGACCCACACCATGGGCTGATTACTGGATCACTCTAACCTTAACACAATGCATGCTGGGGGATTATATGCCCACACAATGTTCTTCTAAATATCATTATTTGATGAGTTAAATGATGAGTTTGTCCATTAAACCCTTCAAGTATTAGACTGAACTCATGACTTCTAATGCATATAATTACACCCAGTTAATAATAAATAAGGTTTTATTTAATTTAATATATATTGTTTTTATTTATGTTTCACATGCTGCCTTTTAAAATGACTTTGTATGAGTCAGTTTGTGTGACTTTATCTATTTTTTCATACTAGATGGTACATTGTTTGGCTGAACTCATGCCTATAATGTATACAATAACAGTACAATTACACACTTAGTTAATAATAAATAAAACAAGGCTTTATCTAATATAACACATTATGATATTACACACTGTGAAGGCATCTGATATCAAATGCACATGTCACTTTAGAAACAAGAGAATAGTTTGGTTTCTTGGCATTTTTTAACATTCCAAAACAATGATGATGCTCTAATTTATGCGGAATTAGCTGTAAGTGTGTCGAGTTCCGTTCTTTGCTGCATCAAAGTTCAGAACTTATAAGTAGAATGATCAGAATATCAAAGCCACTCTGCTGCTTTGAAGTACAAGGTCATAAAAGGAGGACACAGTTCTGACAAGGACACACTTTGGACAGTCGGATACCAATTTACTCGGATACTGTGGAGGAACTAAACCAGCATACATGGGTGGTTTACGCCTACTGAAGGTAAGTTATTCACAATCTTCTCCTGAAACTTTCGACACTACTTATGTCAATGTATTAATCCCATTCGTACGAGTTTTCCTTTGACTTTCCTCAATGAGAGTCTTGTAGATACCCTGCACTTTTTGCTAGAAGGGAAGTTCTCGATGTTTAACGTGTTTATGTCTCTTTCTTGTGTGCAGAACAATCGAGTGGTTCCTGTAAATGTGGTGGAAGACAGAAGAAAAGCAAAGTTTGTCCATGATGGAAGGTAAGTTGCTCATTATCCATACAGTGATAAGTAGACGGGTAGAAATGCCTGTTTGATGTGATTTAATGATAGATTTGAGGCAGGAGAGAAGCTGTTTCACTGGGTTTCCCACATCATTTTCATGCATGAAGGAGAAAAACACACTTCACATACATACATGTAAAGATATATGCAGATTTCTCCAAACTTCACCAACAAGTTTTGCACATTTCAACATAAAACTGAGAAAAACCAACTGCAAAACCCTTTCCACCTGTCTGACTATTACACAAATTGCACAAATGTCACACTCTAATGTTACATTGTATTAACACAGTGACAGATTATGAACATCTGTCACCCCTGGGCACAGATGTTCCCCCGTATAAGTGCAAATGTAGGTGCAAATGGGGGAGAGGGGGGTCTGGAGTGTGATTTCCTGAATTTATCTAACCAAAAACCTACTTACTATATTTTGGATTCAAAGTTAAGTCCATAAGTTATTACATACATGCAGGGCTTCACACAGACATTGTAACATAAGCCGAGTTTCATGATTCAGAGGCCTTTTTTAAATATATCACAAATCACATATTTATCTGAGGGGCCCCATTCAGACGCCACAATCCATTCTGTATGATTAAGAGGCCTGTTATGACAAATCACCTCCTGAATTGGATCAGGGGCCCAATTGATACTTTTGATGTTTATCTCAACTGTTTCATTAGTGTAATATGTTAAAAAGTCATAATGCATACAAATCTCCACAGCACATAATTAATGTGATTATGCCGACTTTTATATTTCGGCATTATGTTTCAGAAAACGTGTCAACCAACGCAAAAAAACTGTTTCAGTGTAAATGATGAAATGCTTTTGCAGCATGGTGTTGTCCGATTGTTGTCAGTAATCATTTATAATTATATATTTTTGTCGGTCGACTAATCAATTATTTGGCTGGTAGTGTCAGTTTACAATCAACAATTTCTGAAGGGTGAGTCTGACCGTGTTTTCATCTCCCACCAGTTTATTCACCGTATATGCTCCTTCCAAACCTACCGGACCTGCCAAAACTACCGGAACTGCCAAAACTACCGGACCTGCCAAACCTACTGGACCTGCCAAACCTACCAGATCTGCCTGTAAACCCTCTGCGGAAAACGAGCAGGAGAGGATCCCTTGGTATCAGAGGCTATTCAGTCGACAGGTATGTCTATATGAAATTGCCAAATTCATGTTAACAGATTTTTTTAATTCATTTGTAGGATTTAGTCCTCGGACTTGGCAATATAAAACAAAAATGTTTGATGTTTTGATGTTTCTTTCAGAATGAATACAGACATCCAAAAGAACCTGGGGATGAAAGTGGACCATGGCCTGGACCACGGCCTCGACCACAGCCACAGAAGCTGCAGGCTGAAGCAGAAAAGAAGTTGCAGGCTGAAGCAGAGAGGAAACTTAAGCTGAAGGCTGAAACAGAGAGGAAGCTGAAGGCTGAAGCAGAGAGGAAGCAGAAGTTGCAGGCTGAAGCAGAGAGGAAGCTGAAGGCTGAAGCAGAGAGGAAGCTGCAGTCTAAAGCAGAGAGGAAGCTGAAGTTGCAGGCTGAAGCAGAGAGGAAGCTGAAGGCTGAAGCAGAGAGGAAGCTGCAGTCTAAAGCAGAGAGGAAGCTGAAGTTGCAGGCTGAAGCAGAGAGGAAGCTGAAGGCTGAAGCAGAGAGGAAGCTGCAGTCTAAAGCAGAGAGGAAGCTGAAGTTGCAGGCTGAAGCAGAGAGGAAGCTGAAGTTGCGGGATGAAGTATGGAGAAAGCTGCAGGCTGAAGTAGCGAGGAAGATGAAGGCTGAAGCAGAGAGGAAGCTGCAGTCTGAAGCAGAGAGGAAGCTGAAGTTGCAGGCTGAAGCAGAGAGGAAGCTGAAGTTGCGGGATGAAGAGGAGAGGAAGTTGCAGGCTGAAGCAAAGAGGAAGTTGCAGGCTGAAGCAGAGAGGAAGCTGAAGTTGCAGGCTGAAGCAGAGAGGAAGTTGCAGGCTGAAGCAGAAAGGAAGCTGAAGTTGCAGGCTGAAGCAGAGAGGAAGGTGCAGGCTGAAGCAGAGAGGAAGCTGAAGTTGCAGGGTGAAGCAGAGAGGAAGTTGCAGGCTGAAGCAGAGAGGAAGCTGAAGTTGCGGGATGAAGAGGAGAGGAAGTTGCAGGCTGAAGCAAAGAGGAAGTTGCAGGCTGAAGCAGAGAGGAAGCTGAAGTTGCAGGCTGAAGCAGAGAGGAAGTTGCAGGCTGAAGCAGAGAGGAAGCTGAAGTTGCAGGCTGAAGCAGAGAGGAAGGTGCAGGCTGAAGCAGAGAGGAAGCTGAAGTTGCAGGCTGAAGCAGAGAGGAAGCTGAAGTTGCGGGATGAAGAGGAGAGGAAGTTGCAGGCTGAAGCAAAGAGGAAGTTGCAGGCTGAAGCAGAGAGGAAGCTGAAGTTGCAGGCTGAAGCAGAGAGGAAGTTGCAGGCTGAAGCAGAGAGGAAGCTGAAGTTGCAGGCTGAAGCAGAGAGGAAGTTGCAGGCTGAAGCAGAGAGGAAGCTGAAGTTGCAGGCTGAAGCAGAGAGGAAGCTGAAGTTGCAGGCTGAAGCAGAGAGGAAGTTGCAGGCTGAAGCAGAGAGGAAGCTGAAGTTGCAGGCTGAAGCAGAGCGGAAGCTTCGGGCTGAAGTAAAGAAGACTGTGGAAGAGTCTTGTGAGGATTGGTTCTCCTGCAAGTACGTAACAATCACAATCACTTGTTTTGGTATGAGGGAGTAGTATCAAAGCTGGCTCTGAAGGTCCAATCAGATACTTTGATCAGACCCGTCCAGATGTAAATTGAAATGTTTCTGCCTATTTATGTAAAGTTTGCGTATTGCCAATGACACTTGCAGAAATTCAAGTAACCTGTTTTTACATATATCGGAGGTCTTTGTTACAATTACTGCCATTGTCTGAAATCGTATTTATGTAGTTACCAGTAGTCATGTCAGGATGGTTAATTTTTAGTATTATTAACATGTAAGTTATGCTGCTGCTCTGCTTACTCCTCTCCTTCTCAAAATAATAGTCTTATTGGGCTGGGAATATTATTTATGGACAATGACGTATTAAGGCCACCTTAGAAAAATAAAAATGATTCAATATTCAGAGAAAATATGGCACAAATTTCCTACCTTAAAACTAGCAAATGTACTGTGATGCTAACAACTGGCATTTATGCTAGCTAACTGTCCATGAATGTACGTTTATGTTTCTAATGAATCCATCCCAACATGTGACTACAGCTTGTTAAGCTCCTTAGGGTGCTGATGTTGTTGTCACAAGTTGTGATGGATTCATTAGAAAACAAATGCGCATATTCATCGTCATTTTAGCAAGCATTTTTTTTTTTTGTCCTACAGTGACATTAATATGCCGTCATATTTATGGCTGGTCTAGTTTATATACATATATTTATTAAACTAAAGGGGTTTCCAAGCTGAAAGAGGGGGGAGGGGGCAGAGCCTTAACCAATCATTTCAGCTCTAATTAAGAGTCAAGCTCATTGAGATAAACAGTTGCTGGCGCTAATTATCAAGCCGGGTGTCATAAACTATTACAGATGAAGAAGGAGCAATATTAAGACTTTTTTTTGTTGCAAATTTTTGACATTTTCCATTCGGGGGGCCGGAAATCTGTTTCCATGCAGTTAAGTTTGAACACATTTCCCTGACCATGTGTATTCTTCCTCCTCCTCAGAGACGAGGACGTTTTCTTCAGCTTCAAGACGTTGAGATCGGAGCAGCTCTTCTTTGGGTGAGTATACATCTCTTTGACTTCTCCTCAAGTATGTCTCGGCTATTTTCCATGCACTTTATTTTTTGTCGCCGAGTTCCATCTTAAACGATGCAGACGTTTTCTGAATCGTTTTTTTACGTTTTGTGTGTCAGGTTTCCGAATCCAGGCCAGAACTGTTACATGAACTCCAGCCTGCAGAGCCTCATCGCGCTGGACGACTTCATCACAGATGTCTGCATCCAGGAGTGTTTCTTCAAACTGCTTCCTGAGGCTCAACTGTTCAGGTACGTCATCCACACACACACACACACACACACACACAAACACACACACAATATCGTGTAGACCAAAGTGCAACAATATGAGCAAAAAACTCACCTCTATCTTATTGTCCCCCTCTATTTGTATCAGGAGCTTCATGAGCATCGTAGGGCTCCACTGCTCCAGCCACCAGTCCAACAAACTCATGGCCCTAAAGAAGTTCAAGAGGGTCGTCTCCATCCAGGCTCCGGATTTTGCAGGTTGCGGCCAGCAAGACGCTCACGAGTTCCTTACTACGGTGTTGGACCAGATGAGAAGCCTTGCCCCGCTGCTGCAGGAGTTGGCGCCCATGGATGGGCAGAGCTACAGCTGCCCCATCGAGGACCACTTTGGGTTCAAGATGAACAGTGTCATCACCTGCAAGAGGTAAGTAAATGTGGATCATCCTGATTTATAGCACCTTTAGAAAATAGATTTTTAAAAATATTTTCAGATTCATGAGATTAGTTTATTTATTTGTAAATTCATATTTATTTATTTATTTGTAAATTCATATTTAAATGTGTATTTATATATTTTGATTCATTTATTTACATTTTTGATATTCAAAAAACATTTGACTCTAAAATGTCAAACGAGATAATGTTGCTTCATCTCGGCTCAGGAAATGGTATATTTGATAAGAAAATGCCCCCCATTTTCATATTTAAACAAAATAATTGTCATCATTTCACGATGATATCTGTCCTTTTTTTACTCCACCATTGCCCAGGGCAACCGAATGACATTTTTTTTGTCTCTTTGTCTCAGATGCGGATCCCAGTCTATACGCGTGGAAAGCTTCACCAACCTGTCTCTCAACCTAGTCCCTGGAGGCTCGATTCAGGACATGCTACAGGACTACATTAAGGTATGACTCACTGAAACACCCATCCACACACACACACACACACACACACACACACACACACTGTCCTGGTTCTATATTGTCTCGTGTTTGTAATTCTCTGTTTTAAATCTTTTTATTCATGTTGTTTCTGCTGCTGTGTAGGAGACGGATTTGGAGTACAGGTGCACCTGCGGCGGCGGCTCCGCAAGCCAGCAGAGCTCCTTCCTGACACTGCCAAAGTAAGTGACGTTAACTTAAAGTAAAGTAAATTGATTTGATGATTGGTAGAACTCCTCGGATACCTCATGTCTTGTGCACCCAAGCTCACACCTTCTTTTTTCCCACTTCCCAGAGTTTTCATTCTGCATTTGAAGCGCTTCTGTTTCACGCCACAGCTGGAGCTGAAGAAGCTGTGCCAATCCGTTGACCTCTACCGGGAGTTGATTGTGCCCTCGATCCAGGGAACTGACTGGTTCAGCCTTGTCAGCGTCATCAGCCACTTTGGCACGGCTAATGCAGGTAAGAACAAAATCAAAATCTCATGACATGTGAAGACTGTTTGTTATGACTGTAATTGTAGTACCTCCTCCTTAGCCCTCGTTGAAACACCCCAATCTAACAGCTGATATATCTCTCTTGTTCAGGACACTACATCAGTAATGTGGTGAACACAGACCTGGGGAAGGACCACCCTGCTGATCCATGGCTCACGTACGACGACAACAACGTCTCCCACCTGCCTGGCGCCTCTGTGTGTGAAATGCGGCAGAAGGATGCCTACATCTTGTTCTATAAAAGACGTAAACACGGGTGACATGTAGGGGGGCATTAGGAGTCACTGGACCAGCTGGAGGACCAGCTGGAGGACGAGGACCAGCTGGAGGACGAGGACCAGCAGGAGGACCAGCTGAAGGACGAGGACCAGCAGGAGGACGAGCTGAAGGACGAGGACCAGCAGGAGGACGAGGACCAGCAGGAGGACGAGCTGAAGGACGAGGACCAGCAGGAGGACGAGCTGAAGGACGAGGACCAGCAGGAGGACGAGCTGGAGGGCGAGGACCAGCAGGAGGACAAGGACCAGCTGGAGGACCAGCAGGAGCCACTGGAGCAGCAGGAGGACCCAAGGCCACAACTCCACCCCAATCAGCCCCCAGCATTCCCCCAAAGCCCCCCAGCAGCCCTGAGGAGGAAGGGTTTGTCCCAGAGAGCCTGGTTCCTCCCGAGGTTTCTTCCTATTAGAGGGAGTTTTTCCTCGCTACTGTCGCCTCTAAATGGACGACACCTCCAGTCATGACTGGAGGGGAGTCGATCCATCCTATCAAAGGCTTGCTCTCTGGGAAAGACTACACACACTGACAATTAGAGGTGGGACTTGTCAGGCACCTCACAGCAAGAAGATCTGGGTTCAAACTTGGTCCGTCCCAGTTCCTTTCTGTGTTGAGTTTGCATGTCTTCTCATTTTTGGGTTTTCTCCGGGTGCTCCGGTTTCTCCCATTATCCAATCTTTCAAACTAAATAAAAAATGAAAGATGAATTCTGTGGTTTTACGTTATGTTATTGGTGTAATTTTAAGTCTTTGTGGTTGAAAGTGAACAACCATCATTTTTGAAGGAAGTGAAAGAAAGAAACAATCAAAAATAATATCTCAAGCTGAGCAAACCACTTAATTATACATATTTTCAGTAATTTACAATAGCAATATGTGCACTTTAAATGTGCCCAAACATGTTAATGAAGAAGTTATTTCCTATATTCTTGAGTCATATTTGTGTTTCTATTTATTTTTACATCCTCAAACTGTTCTATGAACAAAACATGTTTCATAGTGCACTTCAAAAAGGAATTGGCATTGCAATCTTAAAATTGGAACGTGGAGTTTCTACTTGGAAACACATTTTCAAAGGATTATTGAGTGCAAGCAGTTTACTGAAGCCCGTCGTGAACTGCGCTGTTCTTCTGGAGCATCAATACTCATACATCTCCATTAGACGGCCGCTCAGCCGTCCATAGAGGAGGAAGGACAGACAGTGAGACAGGTGGTGGAGCGCTTGTAGGGTTAGCGGGATGTCTAGACAGACAGGTTCACAGACAGAGGAAGATGGGCATTACTGACGCTAAGACATTCCCCATGGTAACCACCACCAGTATTATGTAAAAAAAAAAAAAAAAAAACAGATGCAAATGTAGTAATACTGCTCATGTAGCCAGACATGTGTTTCTTTATTTATTTTACAAGATTTTAACAAACACAAGGTTTCTGCACAACAAGATAAATCTCAATAAATAGATAACACAATAAAAAGATGTGCATAATAGAAAGATAAAAGTAATAAAATAAAAAAAAATAAAATGCAACTACCCAAGGAAGAAGAAGAAGAAGAAGAAGAAGAAGAAGAAGACCACTGTTGAATGTCTTCTTTATTTTATAATAAACTTCCAGCAAGCAAAGGATGTGATCATTTCTTTAAGATTCTTAAATTGATATTTCTGTCCTGATACAATGGAGATGTAATGTTGGGTCTCATGTAACTTGCATGGTGAGGAGGAGGACGAGGAGGAGGAGCATGCAGGACCCCCAAACTAATCTCTGATCAACCAACCATATACTGTGATTTATTAGTGATTATCCCAAACCACCTTTTATTGTCTCACTTGGTTGCTGCGGCAACGATGATGAGGTTAGAAACTGCGAGCTTTCAATCAACTCAAGCACAAGGAAACAGGAAAAGGCGTCGGCATGGTTACCACGCAGGAAGAAAAGGCCAAAGGACTCCAAAACATGATTGGAAAACCTTTATAAAGCAGGACACTAGAACTGTCTTGTAGTTTTTGGGAGTAGCAGAAAACACTATTACGGTTATTAGTGGCTACTTTTTTATTAAATTAGATTCATTCATTTATGTTGATGAGTCTTTAAACGTCATCATATTGACCATTAAAGACCTTTTAACCTTGTCACATTAATAATTGTTGTATATATGCTCAATCACAGGCTCTGGGAACTAATTTTTTGAATAAGTTTTAATAAATTATTATGTGACACATTGAGCTGAAGGTAGATGACTGTTCCAGGACTCCGTGTGCCGACTGCTCTCGTTGTTCCAGCAGGTGAAAGTTAGGGCGGCGGAGTTAGAGTACATGTTTTTCTGAGTCCTAAATGCTGTGCTAACCCGACCCTCTACAGCGCAGGAGGACAGGGATGAGGAGGAGACGAGGGTTTTTCAAGGTAAGACCTCATCCTGGGTGATGAAGACCGGGACTTCTGGGTAGTGTGATGCTGGAGATAGGGTTTACGGGGACATAAGATGGTAAGATTGTTGAAAAGTGAAGTGCGCTTGAGTGTCTTTCCCAAGGACACTTTGACACTGGAGCAGCCGGGGATATAGTATATATAGAATATAGTATTATAGACTGCATCCTTTCATATGATAAACATGTTTTGATGCTGTTGCTGCACATAGACATGAAACGATTATTTTATCAGCACTTCGTGGAGCTTATGTAAAAAGGAAAAAAATGTAATTATATTTGTGGGGGTGAGACGGCAGGCAAACAATGCGTTGGGAGATGATGAATGCGTGTCTCTCTGAGCAATGCATATCTTTTCATTTTGCCAGCTTTTCTTCACCTTTCCGAGCTCCCATTGTTAACAGCTGACGCTTGGACCTGAAACTGTGCCGGGTAAAAGTGGAAATAGCAAAAACACAGCCTATGAATGCGCAACGAAGAATGATGATGGGAAAAAAAGGCTTTCATCTGAATTTGAGACATTTGTGAGAACAAAAAAATACCAAAAGTGTTCTTGCATGAAGCTCAATGAGTCCAAAACAGGTCCCAACATATTGGGACATGTTCCTGCAAGAGAATTGTTTAAACAATACAGGCGGTTACCAGAGATTCAAAGACGACTGAACCTGAAACTAGTCTGGAAAGTTAGGATCTAAAATCACTTTTCCAGAATTTGTGAATTTTCTAAGCTGACTTTTAGGCCTTTTGGAGGACCTGCAGCTTGATATATTTGGTAGCCTGCCCCCTATTTGCAATACTCGCCACTAGTCGTAACACATCCATATGTTGAGGAGAAAGTCGGCTGTTAGACATTTTGTTTATATTGCAGGGATTCAGCTGTGATAATCAATAAAGCAAAGTGACCTTGTGATGAGATTGAAATGATAATGAAGTCATAGAAAAAATAAATAAATAAAAAGAAAGCAAGGAGGGGCACTTGAAGGCAGCGGAGACAGACAGACAGACAGACAGACAGACAGACAGGACAGGTCGCCATGCATACAGGAGACAAACTGAAACTAAAGTATTGATCTCATTACACTGGTATCGATCCACCACTGATCAATAATCATTGCACTGGAGCTGCGTTTGGCCGTCGGTCCTGATCTTTAGGAATCGGACTGCTTTTTGTTCAATGTTGTGCTAAATGTCTGCATATTACCCATTATTACTATGAATAATATATTATAATATATATTATATATTACCTATTATATTATTATTTAAATAGAGCAGTGAGACGCAGGGTTCGGGTGTGTTTCATCCTTTGCAGGTGATTTGAGAATTTTTCTCTTTGTCTACTTATTTAATAAGTTAAGCAGCTTTCGGTGAATTTGCACATCTAGTTTTTTATTTTGCAAATTGGTAAGGTGTCTTGGTGTCAGCGAATCTTAATTCACTGTGCATTTCATTTGCATGATCCGCTAACGGGGTCAGAAACCTAATTAAATGTAATGTAATGCATAAACAGAGATCGTCTCCAACTGTGAGAAACAAAATTGTACAGCACTTGAAAAAGGTCTTCAAGGCAGGAGAAGAGGGATGGGTGAAAATATCGATTCAGCAATGCATTGCGATTCTTTTCCCCGCAATTCAATATCGATTCAGCAATCTTCTGAATCGATTCAAGCCCCTGGTCAGTGGGGGCGCTGTGACCGACACCCTCGCGTGATTCGCGCTGTACGGATGGGGGCCGCACTCGACCAAACCATTACAATATGGCGACGGGAGTGAGTACACACCGGCCGTGGAAGCGCCGCGAATAGGCACGTGGCGGAGCCCGCTTCCTTTCGGCGCCCTTGTTAAGCGATAGTGTCGTTCACACCAGACACGGAGCGCCGCGAATAGGCGCGGCCGTCCCGCGCCGTGAAGCGATCGTTTCGGCGTCTGCTCTATATTTTGCGCGTCCCGCGAGCGAACGCGTCAGTTCTGGCAGTAAATCACACAGTAGCTGTGTCCCAATTCAGGGTCTGCAGCCACAGCTAAAGAAACACGAGACAATCTGGCCAATTTTCAAAATAAAAGCAATTTTCAAAATAAAATACCGCGATTGACAAATGCGATCATAGTTGTGTATCTCAACTCGCACTGGGAAACAGGAAGAGAAAATACATTTAATAAATGTGAAGAGTAGATAAACAAATATGTGCATTTCAACGGTATATCTGCACTACTGTCTACTACCATAGCTTCCGCGGCCGGTGTGAACCCGTTACATGCACTGTAGTTCAGTGTTTAAGCAGTGTCCTGTTTTATCATGCTATGAGTTATACCATGGCTGTTCATAAGGCATGAAACTAAATAAATTATTTGAAAAAATGATTTGGTACTCTTACTTGTGTATTTCTACTTGATACTGAATCGATATCGAAGCATTTCAATCAATATCGAATCGATATTGAATCGAATCGTGACCCAACGAATCGAAATCGAATCGAATCGTCAGATTCTAAACAATACCCAGCCCTACAGGAGAAGAGGATGTTTACCAGCTGATCGATACAGTACACTGTACATCTACACGACCTCTGAACTCTGACCTTCTCATCCTTCCATCAGGTCGTTTCCAACCGGAGTGACAGGACATGTTCAAAATATCACTTTGGGGGAAATCAATGTATGCTGTGCTGCAGCTGGTTGGACTGCAAGACTCTGTACTGTTCAGGGAGAGAATAAGAGTTGATAAAAAAAAGACCCCAAAAAATCTCTCACAAACATCATATCAGAGCTAAAGAGCAGGAAACTACACTCTGACTTACAGCCCTCTAGATACATTTGTAATCATTGCACCTGGTCAAAAGTGATTTTCTTGCATTGAAATATGAATAAACATAAGACTGTAAGATTGAAAACAATATTCCAACTTCATGCACAACCATGTATGTTATATTATATATATTATATGAGTATTTCAGATGTTTAGGCCTCCGAGCTGTGACTGTGCACCAGGGTCGTTTCTAATTCTGTTCTTTCATCCTCCATCGTCGTCGTTTAACATCTTCCGTTGACGCGGCACATTTCGGCGCTAACCACATTTAACAGCTGGCACATAAACAGAATGTGGAATGATTAAAAGCCGGCGATTCATTTAAAAGTCATCACAAAAGGAATCCATCACATCAACGATGACACTGCTTTGATACGGAACGAGACACATTTTAAATCCGACAGTAAAGTAGGAACTGTGTGTGTGTGTGTGTGTGTGTGTGTGTGTCCTTCACTGATCTGGAGAACTGGTTGTCTGATCTACTTCACCGCCGGGCAACCGGGGACACACAGCGCTGAATTTGGTAGTAAAAATCATGCAGTTCACTGGTGAGAATATCAGTGTTCTGTTGCTCCTCAGCACCTTCAGTGTCTGGAACTCCTTGGCTTTTTGTGCATTTGCTTGAAATCTGCACCAAGATCGCAGATCCGCTCGCCAGGGAGTCCAAGTGAGGATGTAAATCACGGCGACTCTCTAAGAGTCCAACTGGAAATCAAGGACAGCCCGTCCTCATCGCCTCCTTCACACTGTCGTCATGACGATGCGTCCTCTGGGTTCGATTATTCCCCACTGACTCCCTGCTATATTGTGTAGATGCATCTTAATTGATCACAACCCAAGGTAGGAGTGACTTTCACAGAGTCTTCATAAGACGGCAATATCTCAGTGAGGAACACGAAGGAAGTCTGTGGTGTCGCGTTTCACGGCGTTGAAACTGCCTCTAAAAGTTGATTTCTAAGTGTTTTTTGAACACAATAACCTTGTCTCCCGCAGCTTCGGCTGTATTTCTGAACTGCTAAAGAATAAAAAATAATATTTATTATGGAAGCGAGCCACCTTTCAGCAGCTGCATTGCCCTCAAGGAGACAGTGTTCTCATCAAAACGTCAGCTGTAAAAAACGGGATGGCTCCGGTGCTTCATTATGATTAGCTGAGCCGCATTCCAACCTTGTTGTAAAAACACTCCACAAAGACGCAGCTGGGACGCCATTACGACGGCGTTACTGTGCCAAGCACATCCGTAACACAAATGTCAAGATCTCTGTTTGATTTAGATTTCAATGTGTTTAGGGATGAAAGATGAAGTGGTGGAAAAAAGGGATGGAGGAGGAAGAGAAAAAGGAAAGGCGTATTCGAGCCACTGTGGGTTAAAAAAAAAAAAAAAACGGAGCCAAGAGAGGGGGACAATAAGGGAAAAAAGGTTTATTATGATGCTAACAACTGCTATTTATGCTAACTAACTTCCCATAAATGAATCATCCCAACGTGTGACATCACCTCATTAAGGTCCTTAGGGTGATGATGTTGATGTGTATTGTTGCTTTTATTCATATGAGGACAAACTGTCATCGTATGGGTGTTTATTGATCGTGGCGGTTGGGCTAGCAGTAGTTTTCACTTGCTGTCATAGCAACGGCAAACATCCGGTGGTAACGAAACAAAGAAACTTGGCAAATTTGCCACTTTTTTTTTCTCTGTCTCTCTCTGCTTTTTCCCTACAGTGGACCTGATACGGCATCATACTTTTTAACTCCCATGTAAGTGGATGAACAGTTTTAGGGTATCAGGGACTGCATGGGCTTCAGTTTTAAGAACCTGGAGGTGTCCTGCTGGCCTTTTATCTCCATCCATCTATGCTACGTTAACAGTGTAATGTTCACAAGCCAGAATGTTTTTACTTGGAGCTCACTTCTCTCTCGCTACATTATTTATCGCCTTGCCACGTCTATGTAGTAACCTCTTTTAGCTGCTGTAAAGTCACAGCTTATTGTTGCTTATTGCTTCATTTGAATGAGGCCGTTAACTTTATTAGACTATCCAGCAACTTTTTAAGCCTGTTAAACAGCTGCAGGGACACGACAACCAAAAACTCCAAGCTGAGGAAAGAAGGAGCATAAATATAACGACATCGCTCCTTCGATCCCTGATCCCTGGTGTCTGAAAGCCTTGATTCCTGTTGAAAGGTACCCCCCCCCCCCCCACACACACACACACACACACACACATTCAAGCCAGCCATTTTATTATGATTCATAAAATACCACCTTTGCAGAAATGTCAGTGGGGGCACAACGGTGGTTTTTCTCCATTTCTGAAAAGTTTCCTGGAGATAAAAGATGATATTTGCAGTGCGACAGGCATTACACACCAAGTTCCTTACGCCTCCCTGCAGTAACTTTGTGTGTTGCTGGCCGTCTGTCTCTCTCTCTGTCTCACCACCTGTCTCTTTCCAACTCGTAGCTGAGATTTTTCTGCTCAGTCAATGCACCTTTGGCAAACAAAACCGCAGACAACAACAAAAACGTCCTCCAATCCCCTTTTTCTCAGACCTCAACTCCTCTCAGCTGCTGCATGTCATGCAACCTGTGATAGGATAATTACAGTCAAGCATTATAACCATCATTATAAGCAGAAACCAATCAGATAAACATTCATAAACAGCGTAAACATGGTGACATCACTACGGGAGAAAAGGTAGGATTTCAATGGAGGCGTTTCAAGCAGTTTTGGAGCAGAGTAACTGGACTTTAATGCTCTGTAGACCTTTTACATACAGAAGAAATATACTACACTAAAAGAAAGCATAAAAGGTCCCCTTTAAATGGTCTTTATGGAGAAAAATAAAAATGACCTTTTTTATTTTCTCTCTTATGCTCACTTTGAGTCGAAGAACAGATAGAAAATGCATTTGGTCTCATCTGTCACACGGAGGCATTCAACTGTACAATAAAATCAGTTCAAACCTCCGAAGAGCCGGGGGAATGTGAGGACAAACTTTATTTCTCAAGACGAAACAAAAGAAGAAGCACACGTACTTTTAAAAACTAAAAGGAAGTTGGAAAGAAGACAAGCTGGAGGGATTATTTCACCTGACAGACCCAATTTTAGCTTCTTCAGAAGAGTTTCAATCTAACGACAAAATACGCTCCGCACAACAAATAAACCCCAAAAAGAAAATGTGATGAGAGTAAAAATGGCACGACACCATGCCCGTGCCTCTTACACATTTAATTTTATACTTCAAATATGTATTTTGAGCATGCTGCGCGGCATTTAGAAGGGGAACAAACAGCATGTCAGGATATTAATGAAGCAAGCGATACCAGCAGATAACAGATGTTATACTGTGTTTGAATGTTGCGTGTGTCTGTTTTCAGCTAAATTAAGTGTTTAATGTTTAATAGAGACACAAAGACACCCAACATAACACAAAACAATGATTGTGATTGACAGCTCGCTACCATGCTACCAATGCTAGTTAGCTACCAAGATGACTTTAACACTTAAACGAAAGTTGACCTTGAATTATGAAGCTAACTTTGTTAGCAGCTTCACAACCTGAATCCAGATGGATCCAGATCCAGTAAGGGTGCTGCTCGGGGGTTTCAGATCCACCCTTCGCTCCTTCACTGCCAAATATGGTCACTTCCTTCAATGGTTGCAAAAATTTGCTGACGGCCAAAACGGCAAACTTGTCGCCTCCCCGGTCTTCTGGCCTGGGCTGGTCCTCCATTGCATCATGCATACCTCACTTCTTTTAATGCATCACACACCCAGTTGAGGCACATAGACTTGAACATAATTAATGAAGTATATTATTATTATTAGTGGTAGTAGGGTTGTTGGTAATTCTTACTATATCTGTTTACATACATTTACATTACATTATAGATTTCTAGAGGTTTTAATTAGTTCATATTCAATGAGATTTATTTTTGTTATTTCATTTTTATCATATACTCCCACTTCTACACCTCACACACACACACACACACACACACACAGGTTTGTTGGTATGTACATTGCTTGTTGCTGTGTCTCCGGTTCTCCTTGTTTACCTCGGTATTTCCTATTTGTCACATGTAAATAGAGTCACATTCCTTGTTTGCATGAATACATTTTAAAAAACAACAACAGAGAATCAGAGCATGCTGGTAACCATAGTAACCATAGAGGAGAGACACCGACTGACATTACTCCGATCTGCGTACATGGGAATGAATCGTTGTCAATGCACTTTTTTCCTGTCATAACTCAAGAATTCATGAATTCAATAAAGGGTGATATTTTTGGACAGACATGGATGCAACGTGACGACCGACTCCCCAGAACTGAGGAGGGGAAGAAGGCTAGTTCGTTTTTAATAATAATTAATAATAATAATAATAATAATAATAATAATAACTTTATTTATATCGCACATTCAAAAACCACAGTGTACAAAGTGCTTCTGACAGCAGAATATACACACATACAGATACACAAATACAACACACACATCAGCAGAGCAGGAAGTAGAGTTTAAGAGTTAAGATGAGGGGAAAAAGACGGTAGAAAGTCAATAAAATATCACTACAAACTCAATAAAAATTAGATTAAAAGTTAGATATACATGAAGTGTGTTATTAGCGACCAATCACACGTTACAAATAAATCGTGGGACCAAAGTTTTGCAAACCAGACCGGTTTCCCGAGACCACCAGTCTCTCAGACTCTGGGTCTTTAGACCACTACAGAAACCCAACGAAGGCTCGAAGTGACCTTTTAGTTCCTTGAAAAGTCGACCCAGGACAAAAAGTACCCAGAACCTCTTTGCGGAGACTCGGGTTATTGGTTCTCCTGATCCCTCCGATGACACTGAACAGAGGATTCTGCTGTTCTTAAAAGGTCCGCTCCTCTCGTGGCATCTCAGCCGTGCAATATGTTGTTTGTTTCCTCCGCTTGCTTATTCATACGGTGACTTATAACAAACACCAACGTCTTCCAGGAGCAACTTTAACCGCTCCAGGACTTCTGGGTTTTTTTTTTTTGTTTGTTTGTTTGCAGCAAAACAGAGAGACACATAAACGCACAGCGACTTCCTACTATTTGCAGGCCTCGAGGCGAGGTGGTCTTCAGCCACCGCGAGCGCAACCAACCATGCTAACTGACCGCCCACGGGTGGTCTGAGTGCACGCTTGTGTGTGTGTGTGTGTGTGTGTGTGTTGCTGTGATTGTGTGTGTGTGTGAGTGGGTGTTTGGATGGCTGAGAGTTGACATAACGTGACTCTGCAGTGCAGATTTAATGAGGGAAAAAGGCAAAAAGCTGCTGGCGTTTTGTGATGCGTCACCAATCCGACTTTCTCCCCAGTGGAGATCCGTAAGACAGTTGTGTTGTTGTTTATCATATAACGGATGCATTCACGTTATCTATTCCTATTTCATACAATATATATATTCCATCCTGTATTTTTCTGAGGCCCTGAAAGGCAGATTTACATATATTAATATTGCATAATATTAATCCTATTTCCCCTAAATAAACACTGTGCATCTTACAGAAGGTGTCAAGAGCAGAAGATGCTATATGTGGACTGTTTTCATCAGGCCGATGTTTTCCTCTGAATATCTTGTATCTGATTCACCATATATGTGAGAACCTGTGTATATTTTGGAGACATTCAAGTGCCGTTTCCCCCTTTTCCCTCTCCAGCCTCATTATTTCTGCTTAATAAAAGCAGAAGCACAGAATTCCAGGGTTTCACTGTTGAAACTTAGTAAAGCTTGTGAAAAAACATTTATAAAAGTGAACTAATTCTGTTAAGTATTCATGTTTCCTACAGCTGAACTCAAATGTTGCTACCATGTTTGGATAGATAAAACACCAATAAAGCACTGTGGGTTTTTCACTAACAGGGTCACTAATGCTCAGCGTGGGGCGCTTAAACAAGGCGGGTGCTGCGGTGACCTCATCGGCACATTTGATGTTTAAACAAAGTGATCAATACGTAATCGATGGCTTTCGTTTCTCAGTGAGCCTGTGGAGCAAGAACACAAACACATTCACCAACATCCACGTGGAGAAGGAATTGCATAATTGATTATCTGTATGTTTTGCATGAACCCCCCTCCCCCCTTCTCCACTTAAATCTTAATATCAAATATCATAGTTCACATAATCACCACACTCGTCAATAAATGCTGTTTATGCATCATTATAATCTTAGTTTAGCATGTCAGCATGCTAACATTTGCACTTGGGCAGCTGAGGCTGATGGGATTGTCAATATTTGGTCATAAACTAAATTTTGAGCTGGAGCAAAGGTCAAGTTGGTCTTTAGGGTGCATCCTCTGGGGACCATGAATGTCCGAACCAAATGTCATAGGTGTCCATCCAACCGTTAAAATCTGGACTTAAGTAGCCAACCATGCTACTGACAATGCTATCGCTACAGCTAGCGTGGGCAGAAAATGAAAAGCAAGCTTTGTTCTAATCGACAACACGCCCTGATGTTGCTGTAGAGTCAGTTATATGCTGGAGGGGATTTCTTTAGAAGAAGAAGACCCTGAAAGATCTCATCGCTCTTTTCCCAACTCACTCGGCTATAACTATTCGTTTTCCAATGACGGCTTCTGGGATCCTTCTGGGGAGGAAACCATCAGGGCAGGTTCTGGTTCATTTAGAAAAACTGTTACTACAGCGACAATAACAACAAAAACATCTAATGGAAGTATCCTTTCTCTTTTTACAATTCAAGCTTAAATTAATTTTGTCGCAACTGAATTCTCTTCGGGTTTATTGATGAAATGATAGCTGGAAAAACACACTCAACACATCACCTCCGACCGTGTTAGGAATATAGATTTGCAACGTGCAGTCTCTTCATCATCTGTGCAGCCAGATAAAGAAAAAACCTGCACACCTAAACCTTTGGACAATTAAAACACCGGATCATAACCTGGTCATTCAGGTCCACGTTAACACAGCTGCCCTTCAGACATGCTAGCTGCTACTATAGTTCTGGTTTCTAGATTTGAAGGAGTTGTAGCTGCTCAGTGGAAACACATGGAAGTACACAATGGAAAACATACATTCATGCTCTGTCGGTTCCACTCATTGTGAACCCTGTTATGTTTCCAGCCAAACTGTGTCTGCAGCTCAACAAAGGCAGCGATGGAATTATTCTCCCTTACAAAAGGCCGAACGCTTCACCCCTAAAAAAGGAAATTAAGCCGCCATTCAGGATCGCTTCCACCATGACGCCTGTACATGTTTACACCCCAGATGAGTGGGGAGGCCATCGGGGAGGATGAACACGCTCCCTCAGGTTCCTCCGGAGACCAGGGTTAGCGACTGTGTGGCCTTACAAGGTAAATGAGTGTGTCAGACATAACACCTGCATCTGGAGACCCCAGCAAAGCTCGGCTTAGCTCGGCTTATGGGGGACCGTCTGTGTTTTAGGCAATATAATGGGTTTTTACCAAAGTGTGTGTACCTGAAGTGTGTGGGGGGGATTTAAAATGAAATTGTTCCCCCTGGGCTCATGAAGAAGCAATGAAAGAAAATATTTTACAGCCTTTTAATTCAGGAAAAGGTCAACTATCCGTCTGAATATCTGGCACCTTCCATCAAACCAACGTAGGCCACATTCAGCCATGATGAGCTGAGAGGTTCGAAAGGATCCAGTAGCAGAATCATGAACTGCTGAGAGATGTGAGAGTCAAACATTCCAAATAGTTCACACTGGAGGACCTTTAAAAGGATAATTCTTCGTTTCATGCTCTGACGGCTCTTTGGCCCGAGAGCTGCTCAAGCACTCTGGGAACATCGGTGTTTCGTGTTTGCTGCTGCATTCCAAACTGTTGGAGAGGCATGCACGCCCTCGCAACATGCAACTTTTGTAATAGTGGGCGCATGTTTTACTGCTCACTTCAAGCCGACTGATAATGTATTATTTCCAAAAATGTGGAGGTACAGAAATGGCAAAAGATTTGAGAGAGCACAAAACATTCTCAACAATATGCCTCATCTACGAGTTCAATTATGTCATCATCATCTTGTTTATTCATGCTGGTATGTCAGATTTGTGCCACAGCCCATAATCATTGTATATTTAGTTAGTTTTTGTCAGTGCCAGTCGTTTTTGGAATCCCAGGTTGAGACTCATTACATTTCTGAGGGCAGCAGAAATATCTTTCTCTTATATTTATCTGTTAATAGCTATAAATAGCTAGAATTCACTGTTTTAGTAACCGCAGTATATATTTTCCCTGACCAGGACGATGCTGCGTCTCAGCCTTTGCTGTTTGTAATTCACTGTTTCTTTCCCGCTGAACCACAAACAAACAAACTGTTAGCATTCTGGCACGTATATCTACAGCTTTCAGCCCGGGGGGAAATCAAAGAGAGGGAACTCCATCCCCACACTGCAATTATGTTCCTCTGCCTCGGCAACAGATAGGAGGGAATGAAACGGAGTAGGGAGGTGAGATTGGAAAAATAACAGCATGAACGGTGGGAGATGGAGAGGAATGAATGTAGGAATGTGGGGGGAGGGGAGATGGGGTGAGGGTAGGGGGACGACCTATCAGGGTCGAAGACGGGAAGGCCACGGATGGAAGGGACGATGGTGTGAGGAGAGAGAGAGAGCATGGAGGGGCGAGAGAGCGAGGCAGAGCTTAGTGAGACACCAATTCATATAAGTGTAACCATGGTAACCGCGGCACGCTCAGGAGACGCAGGTTAATTTCCCATTATTTGGTCCGGCGCTGCTTCAAACGGAATGACTTGCAATGGATTTTCAGTCGTACATGCCAGCAATCCAGCAAACCTTATATATATATATATATATATATATATATATGTACATATATATATATATACACACACACAGTATCCACACAGTATATTGTGCTCTCCTGCAGAGACCGTCACAAAGCTCTTTTGTCATACATTTGTATACTTTCATCTCTTAATGTCCACTGTTCTTGTGACCTTCTAGAAAGATAAAGACCTGCTCCAACGTGTCTATCTTTGGCATCAGAGGATGTCGTCTCATTTTTACCTCATTGATTTTACATGTAAACCATACTACAACACAGCACCCCACCTCCCTCTCAGATCAATAACATTATTAACTGCTGAGATATAATGGCATTCACCTTTTGCACCATAGTGCAATTTTCATAATGATAATATGTCAGAATTTTGAATCAGAGGCAGAGCTGGGATCAGCTCCTACTGATGGCTTTACCAGATACGGCCATTTAACACGAGTATCGATGCGTTATCCAGTTAAAGTGGTATAAATAATATTTTTCAGAGAGGTCGAGGGACTCTAACTTAAAGGCATCTAATACCGTTCTATTTATTTCACCAAAACACAATGTGCGAAGCTTCAACAAATGTGTTGAAAGTCGATTTTTTGGATCGTCCATGTTTACTAGCAGACCCAAGGCTTCCTTCTCCTAAAGACGCCAAACAAGTATGTTGAACATTTTTAGGATACGCGTTGTTTATTGACTAGTTCTGCTTTTTGCAGCCTTGAAAGGAAACTATTTCCCACATGCCCCCCCAAAAATATCTCAACCACTCTTCATTGTTATGATATTTTTTTAAAGATTTTTGTGTAACAGGTATGGTTTGGACCCAACAGCAGCAGAGAGAGGCAGAATCCAGAAAGGGCCAGGTGAGGATCATGGTCGGGGACAGAAGGCTGAGGTGGTTTCCAGGAGATCGGTCAGGCAGGATAGTCGGAGGCAAGCAGGGTCGAAACCAGGAGATCAGGCAGAGAAACGCTGGAGAGTCTGGTGAACAATCTGGCAAAGAATGAGTGTGGAGCTGGGGCTTAAATGCAGCCAGAGCAGAGAGCACAGGTGATTGGAGTTGGCTTGATGAGAGGCGTGTGTCTGAGTGGTGAGGCAGAGATGAACTGTGACATGTAGATATTCAACGTTTCTGGTTTTTGAAATCGAACCAAATTAAAAACCTGACAGTATATCGGTGTTTAAAAATGACACCTATACCTAAGAAATGAATTCCTGTTGGTGCTGATAAAGCTTCAGACTGTCTGTTCACCTCGTGTTCCTGTCTGCCAGACTCTTTCCTACTTCTGTCATCACTCCATCTTCATCTCCATGGCGAGCTGGAAGAAACACAACTCATTTCCATTTTTTCCCCCACATCAAAACAATAAGTTGCCAAATTTCTTTCCACTGGCAAACAATGTGAAATTCAGACTGCGGAGGCTGTCAGGCTCCTCAACGGCGATCCGGCTCGTTACAGTAATTAAGCCATTTGCACAAGTCTTAAAGTCGTTGTGGTGCTGAATTATGGATCCGAAGCCTCGTTACAGTTTTCATATCAGCTCCTTTAGTGCTTTATATATCCAGAGGCACCTGTGGGTCAGCGAGCTGTGTACCCCTTTCTTTTTTTCCCCTTCTCTCTCCTCATATTGATTCGAGATTGAATCCTCAGTGTTTGCAAGCTAATTAACCATAACTGCAACAATTACAGTAAAGCCCCGAGCAGCGGGCCTATTGAGCTGCCGGTACGGTTAACAGGCCTCTGTAAACGTAATCCAATATTTGCTGTGTGTGAATATTAAACCATATGCAGGTCACAGTGGGGCCCGGCTGCTGCTGCTCGCTGCAAAGAACCCTAATCCAGGTTTATGCTCACACTGTGATGTAGAGGCTAAAACACGCATTAAGACACAAATACAAACACACAAATTGGGATTTGCAGCACACAAAAAAACGTAATTTATGGGTTTTTCTCTCTCTTTCTCTGTGTCTGTGTAGCTCTCTCTCTCACACACACACACACACACACACACACACACACACACACACAGTGGGATATAAGGCAGCTTGTTGCTAAGGTAATAACACAACCAGGCCAGCCGGCTCTGCCTTCTAGAGCAAGGAGAAATATTACTGGCACTGAACAGAAGCCGGCTCATCCTCATGAGCGACTGTCCGTTTCGCCCTCTGATGAAATGTGAGTGTGTGTGTGTGTGAGTGTGTGTTATGATATTCTACACTCTCTATGTAAATCCCGGAGAAAAAGGGCCAAGCGTTGGCTGGCAGGGAAAAGAAATGCTGGATTACATTTACTGAGCTGTCAGCGTTGTCACTCACACCGACGGGCTTTCTGGGACTTAACTCGCTGACAGGTCACCTAATCACTCACTCACTTATCCGAGCAGGAAGCACGCTTTGATTTTTTGTTTTTCAATAATGCTGCAAAAAAAAAAAAAAAAATGTTTTAGCTTTTCAACTGCTGAAAAAACGAAAGCTCTTGTTTTTGCCAATTGATTTTTTCCCCCTCCTTCAACATTTTAAGTGGGTTTGTAATGAGTCGGAGGATTTACAGAACTTACTCAGCATATTGAAGGCTATGTTAACTTCAAGAGAAAAGCATGGTTACAAGCTTTCCATGCATCCTCATTAATATATTCATACAGTTGGCACGGGGCCAACTGTTACTGCCGCTCCGCAGTCAAACGGTAACGGAACGCACCACGGCTTTGTTGATAATCACGGAGCACTTGGCACTGCCGTTTGAAACAGCACGGCTTTGCAGTAATCTTCAAGAGGCCCCTTCAGTCCGACCTGTCGACAGGAACAAAACGGTGCAATGCATCGTGGGACTTATTATGAGAATATGGTGAGATATCAGGCTGAACGCTGCCGTCTCTGCTGCAACTGTTATACATGAAACTATAGGCTGCTCTACACATTATTAATGGTTTAATAAGGAACACTGTTTTATATGATATATAATAGGGGGTCCCTTCACCAGGTCTCTAAAGGCCTTGGGGGTCCCTTCACCAGGTCTCTGTAGGCCTTGGGGGTCCTTGGCCTGGAAACGTTAAAGACCTCTGCTCATCTCTCTCTTCCCTCTATATCCTAACATACATCATACACACACACACACACACACACACACACACACACACACAGCTTATCTGCATTAATATCTTGTTTTTCTCTCCTGCTTCTTGTTGTTGTTGCTTCTCTCTCTTCTGTCATCTGTCATAAGAGAAAGCGTCCCCCGATCTGGCAGCCGAGCCTCCACTCGGTGTTTGGAGCGACCTGTCGGGCCCGTTCCCGCCTTTCAACGCGCCCGCGTCGACTTATGAGTTTGGACAGCTAATTACACGAGGTAGCGGCGGGATTAGTGACCCGTCACTTCCTCCGGAGTAAAGACAACTGTCACTTTCTGCTCCTCCAGAGTACGACATGGGAAGAATATCTCCTCTTGTCGCTGCCTTTCACTGCCGTCCTCCTTGTGTTCCAACAAAAACCTGCATTTTCACGTGAAAAACCGGTGAAAAACGATGCGTCACATACTGTATAGTGATCGTTACCTGCAGTGAGCATGCTAACGAGCTTGCTAAGAGACAGAAAACTAGCTGTGGAAGTCTGTGGGTTTAACACTTCATTTCTTGCATTCTGGTGATTTTTGAATGCACTAAAGGTGAGAAATGTACGACAGCATATGAGGGCCACTGTAAAAAAAAAAAAAACAGCTGAGGGGGGGGGGCCATATTCTGGGGAAAAAGTGGCAAATTTGTGAGTTTATTCCGATGCTAACAACCAGCATTTATGCTAGCTAACGTCCCATGAATGTACATGTATGTTTGTAATGAATCATCCCAAAGTGTGACAACGCCTCGTTAAGGTCCTTATGGTGATGATGTTGATGAGGACAAACTGTCATCTTATGGGTGTTTATTGATCGTTGGACTAAGATGCTAGCGGTAGCTTTCATTTGTTTGGCCCTGATACGCCGTCGTAGAAATGTCTTTATTTACGTAAAGGAAAACGCACAATGTTACAATATAGTGGAACATAATGCAGTTAAGCTCTCAGGCGAGTTGCTTTTAAAAAAGGAGTCTCCTGTTGATGGACTCATCCGATGTTATCTCTGCTGAGTCAACACTCTCCTGTCCTCTCCAGAGTCCTTTGTTTGGGGGAAGTAACCTCTCTATAATGTGCACTTGGCACACATCAGTGTTCCATTAATTAATTTGAATTAGTGTACAAGCCTCTAGACTTTAATACTAATACGTGAGTCAGCAAGATTTCTACTCAGGTTGAAAAGTTTCTGCACATTCAAAACATTGTGTTGGCAGAAGAAGAAGAAGAAGCAGAAGAAGAAGAAGAAGAATTTGCTGAAGTTACACGTTAGGAAGGACGAGGCAACAAAACAGACTTTAGTTGCTTGTTAGAGACGTTTTGGGATGCGCGGCGGTAAAACTCGATCTGTTGATTCAGTGCGATGCGAGAGGAAGATGCTGTCACACAGTCTGTCTAGGAATTAAGAGACAGTGAAGAGAAAGAGCTGATGTTGGGAGAAAAGCAGGAGCTGCTCCAGTTAGGATGTTTAGACCACAATGATGTGTCAGAAGCACTCGGCTACTTACACTTCAAACTCATTTCCTTCCTTCTCATGCCGTCTTACTCTCTTCCCTCCCTCTCTCATCTGTCTCTTCCGTCTGCACATATCTCTTATTTATGGTTTTTCCTCCGCCTGCACCTCTGGCACTTCATATTGCAGCTCTCGCCATGAATTCAGAGCACAAGACGGAGTTGAGCAGGCGGAGGCGGCGTTGGTTTTAATCACGGTCTGAGGGAAGCTTTCAGCGAGGTGAAGTCGGTCCCGTTTGAAGCCTTTGTCACGTCGCCTGTGTGCAGATTTAAATCAGGACGATGTGAAAACTCACAGCGAGACATAATATGCACGCAACTGGTACATAGAGTTTGGATCTGTTAGCATGTTAGCTCAACATTAGTCAACATTACATATCGTCACCTTGTTTATTCACTGAATTCCTAAATGTGTCAAACTGTACATATTCTAATATGAAATAATATTTGTATACACATGTTAAATATTTTTTCCCTTGTCCTTATGTGTCTCTTTGTGGCCGCTTTGCATCTCTGTGGTTGTTTTCTTCATCCAGAGACCCTGGGCCTGCACCCAGTAGACCTTTTTACTGATCCGTCCATAACACGACAAACCACCTAGAATATAAAGGCGATTCTAAGTAGACCGGTCCCAATTCCGGGTACTGACGGCGACCCAAAGCTTCCCTGAGAACTGGTTTTGACTCTCAGCCCAGTGTTCCCCATTTACAATGCAATAAACTATGCTGAACTGGCAGCTGCATGCCGGCCAGAACTGGCTCACTCTTTCGTCCTCTGCTGCCAGAATCTTCTGTAGCTGCAAACGCCGACACTCCAGTTAGCTGGCTGCATCCGATGCTTCGGGAGGAGGGTTGGAGGCGAGCGGTGGAGGGTCGGAGGCGAGTGGTGGAAGGTTGGAGGTGTGCGGTGGAGGGTAGGAGGCAAGCGGAGGAGGGTCGGAGGCGAGAGAAAGACAGTTGGAGGCGAGGTGGAGGGTCGTAGGCGAGCGTGCCTTAGCAGACACGGGAAGATATTTTTCTATTAAAATCGCAGCAATTGTCACCATACCCCATCACAGGTCAACAAAGGTCATAGCTCCATTAATACTCCTTTAAGTCCTTGCTATCGCCGTGGCGTCATTGCCGCCACCGTCAGCCTGCAGCAGCTGTAATCGGACAGACAGCAGCTCAGCGACGCCGTTGCGTGAGGTCAGAACACACTTTATCTCGGTCTTCCTCCCCTCAATGTCTAACTTTCACTCCTCCCTTCCTCTTATTCCCTCCATCCTTCATCCCTTTTATTCCCATGCCTGCTTTTCCCACCACTCAAACTAATTCTCCCCAAATCATCATCTTTAGTTTCCTAAACTTAACCCTAAGACGTGTCTTCTTTCCCCCATTAAAAGCTGGACTACAATCTGAATCCAGAGAAGACCCTCGCTGGTCTGGAGGTCAGCTATTCACACTGGGTGTATTCTCATTTACATACTGTCACAGCTGTGGCTGAAGGCGTCATGTTTCAGCTTGTTCACCCTGAACCGCCTCCAGATTTGTTTTTTGGCACAAACTTGGACTCAGTGATGAACTGGATCAATTTAGCTGGTCAGTGGTTAAAGGTCAGTGTCCTCAAGCCCCGTCCCGTTCTTGTGAATGTGATTTCGAGAAACTTCTGGGGGTAAAATGTCTTCAAATTTGGCACAAACATCCACCTTGAAGGAGGAAGAAGAACTTGATGATCAAAAGGTCAAACGTAGAAGAAATAACAGATTTAATCAGACCTCAAATGCTTTAAAGTGAAAATGAGCCGCACACATCTTCCTCCTCATGAGTTTCTTCCTCCATCCATCACGTCGGCATCATCCTCTCTTCATCGCCCGTCCATCAACTCGCTCTATTCTTCGTCATTCAAAGTGGATGGCGTCACTCTCAAGCATCCCTCCTTTCCTCCCTTCAGCCTTCCGTCCATCACTCTCATCCCGTCGCCAACGTCAACGCAGCATCACTGTCACGGCGTGCTGTGATGCGTCCAACTGTTCGGACGAAAACTCTTCTCTTTTGGTGGCGTCTTACACACAAACATCAAATGTTCATTCCTGCCATTTCTGTCTTCTCTCCTTGTCTTCGCCCCATGCTGGGTTTACTCCTCCTCTTCCCTCAGTCTTGTTAGTCAGACATTGAGGGTTTACGAGTCTTCTCTCGGGGAACGGGGGGGGGGGGGGCAATTAAATATTTATGGATCATCATCCATTCAAATGTTTGGCGAGATGGAGAAAGTCTGTGACCGGAAAACTGACATGACTTGTTTGTGCACAACATGCAGCAGGGGAGGTGCAGGGCTCGTCCTCAGCATGTGTCAGTGTGTGTGTGTGTGTGTGTGTGTGTGTGTGTGATGTAGTGACTGTGTTGGCAGATGATGTTATTGTGATGGGCATATTTTTAGAGGACTTTTCTACCAGAATGATACTCATATTGTCATATTGACTGGCCTGTGTGCAAAATAAAATAAATATGTGCATCAGACACTTGACAGCGAAGCCAATCAGAAGGGTCGGATCAGGAAACAGAAAGCGCAGCAGTGACATATCACTGGAAGCTGAGACTGGAACCTTCCAGAGACACCCAGGAAACCACCTCAAGGTTCAGAACCGGTCCATTACACATTACTCATGTTCATTATTTAAACCAACCAGATAAGAAAGTCCCTATGAGCATTATGATGGCTATAATCTGACATCCCAAACAAACCATGTGGTCAGAGTTTAACAAAATGATGTGTCATGCTGAAAGGTTTAAGCCCATTTTGCCTCAGAGACTTCCCCCAAATCCTACCTAGAAGTCGCTTCTTGTTCGGAAGGACCTTTCGGCTGCAAGAGAACGTTTTACTACCTTTGCCTTTCTTACTTCAGGAAGCCATACGAGTGTCTGACTGGTACCAAAGGATCTGTATAATGGGACCTAATCCTAAAACACCCCCATGCAGGGCAATAGATCAGACTTTATTTGACGCGTTAGTGCCTCTTCCCAGCGCCGTGCGATCTCATAAGCAGGTTGGAGGCTCATACTGCGTTATGATCGGAGGGCCTCTGTTGGGACTGATGTCGGCCCCCATGATGCACTGCAACAGAGCTAAAGCTCCTTTTTGCTGTGGAGTTAGCAGCAGGTGGCATAGTGATGCTCATTTACTCTCACGGCGGCGGTGGTGACAGACTGGGCTTCATATTTGTAAATGATAATCCAGGGCTGTGGTTGAAGCTGCCATATTTATTGCTGCACCATTTGTGCTTCATAGTAAAAAAGGTGTTCATCCTCTCCTTGTGGGTTTATGAGTCCACTCACTGATCCGGCCAGATTAGAGACCCAAAGCCACCAACATCCAGACCAAATCCTGTGTGAAACATGAAGCCCAAACATACACAAACACAGCAGGATGTTTTAGTCATCACCTGTTTAATGATTGAGTGTTTTCAGAATGTTCCTTTTCTTATTTTCAATAAAGAAAGCGGAGACTGTATAGAAGAAGTGGACGTCGTCATGGTGACGTCACCGTTGGTTTGTGGACTACGGTTTATTGAGTTTGACATTTTGACTGTCACCATCTTGGATTTTTTGCAACCAGTGGAAGGAAGTGACCATATTTGGACTATGGAGGAGCGACGGGTGGATCTGACACCCTGAGCAGCAACCTTACTGGATCTGGATCCATGTGGATTCTGGTGTGAAGCTGTGAACAAAGTTAGCTTCATAATTCAAGGTCAACTTTACAGCTAATTGTTAAAGTCATCTTAGTAGCTAACTAGCATTGGTAGCGTGGTAGCGGCCTGTGAATCAACAGGTAAGCCCCGCCCCCTAAAGCATCCCCTGCTTTCTGGTCTGGTGGACTCTAAATGGACCATAAGGTACTAAATGAACATCATGCTGGATTGAAGAAGACTTGAAACTACTTGAAAGTTATTACTCTGCTGCTGTTATCTTCTATGTTCCACACTAACTACAGCTCCTTCTCTTTTTGACTCATCCTGATTATCAGCTTCCTGAACATCGATGCCTTTCCGTCGAGGCCTGAGAGTCTGCTGGGGTTTCATTTCAGCCGAGCGCCGCGGCAGCTGGTTCCACTGATCAACACCACCGCGACCAAAGTGGCCGATCTAAACAGTGGAGTGAGCTGCCGCGGTGCCGATCGAATCAGGATGGGCAGAATCCTCGGCCTCGATGGCTCGTTGCTGCTTTTCGTGGGTGGAAGTGTCTCACTACGGCTGCTTCAGAGGAAGAACACGATCCTGTCTATGGGATGAATGGTTGTGGAGGAAGAGACCTTTTAATACTTTCTTGTACTGTAATTAAAACGTACATTCGCTCAACAACACGACTCGGCGGAGGACGGCTCGTTGGCTCACACGGAGACAAGCGAAGAATTGGAAATGCTAATTTGGGGTATTAAGATTCAGACGGCACACTGCTGAAGCTGGATATTTACATGGCGAGAAACGGGAGTTTACCATAGAGCCCATTAGAGCTGAGAAGAGCTGCTCATACTTTTCTTTTTACAGGAGAAACTTTGTTGTGTTTGTCATGAAGCTCTGAAACGCTGCAACTTCCAAATGTCTTCTGTCCGTTTGGTCAGAACGGCACCTCAGCTGCTTTTTCCTCTCGTTGTCTTTAAAATGTAAATCAGGTACATTCAGGTCGGACGCCACTGGAAGATGAATCGAGGGCTTCTTCCTCTACATAGACTACAATAACTCATAGCCACTTACATTCCAGCGTGGAGGTTGCTGCACGGATACAGATTAACGGCGTCCCGTTCTACTTCCTGTGTGCTGCCCCGCCAGAATAAACCGAGGAGACGGCAGAAACAAAGAGGAACGCCGTTGATTTATTGATGACAGGTGTTATTGAAAAGCTGCTCAAGCAAACAGATGTTACCGAGCGAAACAGACTGTTGATGGTGACTGTGTGTGTGAGTGTGTGTGTGTGTGTGTGTGTGTGTGTGTGTGTGTGTGAGATGTCGGCAAAAACCGCTAAATAGGGCAACTCACATGACCCAAAAATACTCACTTCCGCTCTACGGTCTGTCTGTTTCCCTTCATCTCTCCCTCCCTGTCTCTCTCTCTCTCTCTCTCTCCCTGTCTCTCTGTCTCGAATGGGAACGTTGTATGTGGACTATCTACAGTCCAACAACCTCCTCTGGGCATTATGGCACACACACACACACACACACACACACACACACCCGTCACCCGATGCTCGGAGCGAACAGCCGACTGGCAGCAACTTTCCAAACTGGCTTAGCGGCTTACTACGGCTTAGAAAGGCAGATTGGTTACAGAGAGTGTCCCTGAACCAGAGAGGCTCTCATCCAGTCCCCAATACGGTCCACGTTTGTTTGGTTTTTATCAACAGCTGATAAGCGGCTATGCAAATGACATTATACACACACAAACACACACACACACTCACAGATAGTGGGCGTCTCAGGTTTCAAGGATGCTGCGTTGTTTCTCGTCCCGGGTCGGAATGAGAGAGAATGACAACTCATCAACAACAGCAACACACCCCTTCCTCTGGTCTCAGGGGGGAGCTCGGGCCCGTGACCCACTTAGACTGGCCTGGCGCTGTACAGACGGGTCTCCAGTCCCCCCCCGAGCCGGCTGAGCTGATGATGATGATGATGGTCCAGTCATATTTCCCCCACAAATCCAGATTTGGCTAAAGCTATTAACGGGCGCTCCCATATGAATCTGGGATTCTGTGACCTTTTCAACCCACAAACCCGACGACCATTATGCTGGCAGGTGTGTGTGTGCAAGAAACAACATTTTTGGAATCGTGTGTATCGTTAGAATTTGTGGCGTACGATGTTTTCAAAATGAAATCATAAAATAAGGAGTCTACGTTTCTACAGTTTTCCTGTATTTTCTCAAACAGTTTGGGATTTAATCCTCTTTTCTTTGTTGCCAAAAATCTGCTTTTTGGCTTCAGGGCATTAACCGCTAACCGTTGGCACGTTGTCAGCCGTAGAGTGGTGGCGAGCGCTTAGCTAGCCGTGGCTATCCCGATGCTAGCAGCTTAGAGCACCTCCACCAAAGAAACTCTCATACAGGTTTGTCAGGTGTTCTATTAACTCGCATTCATGGATGCGCTCATAAGTTTCTTGGAAATAAATGATTCAGCCTTCATTTCAGGGCCGACAGCCCGAGAAAACAGTGGTAAACGGCAGCACAGGGACACAGCTGGCGGCCGCTACAAAAATATTTTGCACATCAGGTTTGATTTCCATCAATGTGGACGGACCGCTGTTCCTCCGCGGCACACAGATGCTTCTACACATGTGGGCAACATCAGGATGAGTGACAAGCAGCACTGAGACCAGCTGAACCTCACGGAGCACACCAGGGACCAAGAGGTGAGGAGACGAGGGGATGAGGAGGTGAGGAGACGAGGAGGTGAAGAGACGAGGGGACGAAGAGGTGAGGAGATGGAGAGATGAAGAGGTGAGGGGACGAAGAGGTGAGGAGACGAGAAGGTGAAGAGACGAGGGGACGAAGAGGTGAGGAGACGAGGAGGTGAGGAGACAAGCTGCAGTGTGAAATAATAAGACCTCGTCTCAGTCTTTTTTTTTATTTTATTATTTATTTATTCTGGAAAAGAAAATGCATTCATGCTTTGTGCACACTTAAAGAAAATACAGATTTTTTCTCCTCTTCACCATTTTCTCCTCGGGTTCCTTCTTCTCTTTTCTCCAAGCGAACCCGTCGATCGATTTGCCTCCTCACACTTCACTTCTTTGCACTCGTCCATTCCTTTCCTCTCATATCTCTTCCTCCCGTCCCTCCTTCCTTTACACAGATTGGATTTCCTGCTCCTGTGATTTACTCTCATTTCCCAGATTGCTTCGTACATCCCCCCCCCCAACACCCCCCATCCCCCTCACTACTACTTCTTCTCCTTCTCCTTCTCCTCCTCCATCAAACAAACAGCTACATTATTCAGCGTGGCGGTGAGGGAGTCAGAGTGAGCACCGGGACTCATGGGTTTAATCCGTTCAACCTATCCGTCTGCCAATCAGAGCGCCGGCCCCAAACTCATCCCAGCGCCCTGATTGGCCGGGGGAGCCGTCCATCAAACTACATTCAAGGGGTCCGGGGGGTGATTGTGCATGCAGACGAGCATCGCCGTAACACCCTCTCCATCTCAATCACTTGACGAGTGTGCACACACACACACACACACACACACACACACACACAGGCAGCATGCACATAACACTTACTCTTGCTGTTTTTTCCTGACTAATACACACACTCACACACTCTGAAAGGGACTTGGGAAGCTAACGAGCATGTGACATTGAGAAGGGTGGACAAGGCAACACACACACACACACACACACACACACTACATCTGTATGCATAAATCAATAGGCGTTCTATGGCTGCATTTACTGAGGTCAAACGGGGCTCGGGCTGACGGGAAATAAGAGGACAGTGTGTGAGGGCGGGATAACGGAGAGAGAGAGAGAGAGAGAGGATGATGAAAAGAAAGGTTGGGAGGCTGAGGAAGAGGAGGCGAGAATAATAATAAAGGAGGAGAGATGGAGGGATGGAGATGAAGAAGAAGAGGAGGTGGTAGGGGACGAGGACAGATATAATAGGAGGGGGGATGATGATGGAGAGATGAGGAGGAGGCGAGGAAGAGGCCGTGAACCTGTTTGCTGAGCTCAGGTGTTTTCTGAGTCTCTGAAAAACAACCGCCTGTTTGATTCCCGCGACGGGGGTCGGAGAGCGTGACCACGATGACGGCGTCATCCGGGCGCCGGGTCGCTGATGTTTGTTTGCTCATCACTTCTGTTATCGTGTTACCGTGACAACCTCCCTCACCTCACCATTCACTGTGTGTGTGAAGGCCGGGGGTCACATGAGGAACATGGTCAGGGTGTAGAACTCCAGATCCAGGTCTAGGTGTCGGGAACAGGCCGCGTCTTTGAAGGTCTTTGAAGCATTTTTACTGCGTCGCTAGGTTTCTCACTGAATTAACCTCTGCAATATATTCTAATCATTCCATCAGAGACATTCCCCACAATGCACTTGGTTCACAAAAATACACAGTGTGTTTTCTGGGGACGGGTGTAAAAAGGGAAACATTTCCCATTGAGACTTCTCTGGTTTCTGGCTGAGAGACAGAGAGACAGTTTGTTGCCCTTTCGTTTTCAGAAAAAAGACCTGTTTTTTAGGCTCCGCCCCCGGCGGCATGGCGTCTGGAAAGTCACCGTTCAGTGTTTGCTGTGTCAATACGACGCTGCAGCCGAGTCACTCGTTTGCTCCCCAGAAAGCAGCGTCTGGTGTTTGATCGTCCTTTTGTTTCTCCTCGTCTTCCAATCATGTTCTCCAACGCTCATGGGAGGAACAACGGGTTTTTGACAAGAGTAGGTGACCTCATCAGAGACGCCATGTACACGATATCCGTCGCCAATAGGTTGTTTTTGAGTCGGATGAATGTAATGAAAATGAAGAGAACATAAAAGCCACAGATTTAACTCTGACCTTCATGTCAGATCTAACTGAAAGCAGAGACAGACTAACGTCATACCTGATACCTGGATTCATTCTGGACTCTTTGGAGCGGAGAAGATCTGGATGTTTCCATGCCGACGGTCCCCCTGGAAACACCCGATTCTCCCTATAAAGGGTTTTAATGGATGGTCAAACACCGTCTGACTTTCACTCAGGAGACCGCTGTTACCCGTATGAAACCAGTCAGCTGTATGGCAGTAGTTGTACTTTTTTAAATATGGCAGGGAGCCCCCAAGTAGTAAATTACCAACACTGGTGGGGAGCACCGTTTACCGCTGACCCGCCTGTTTAGCTTTGTAGAAATGGGTCCATAATTCTACTTATTAAATGTGTTGCTAGGAGCCTAGTTGAAAATATCAATTATAACGACACAGAAGCTCTCATCCTCGAGTCCACGGAGTTGTTTCCTTTCTAACATCTTTACCTCCCAACAACACCGGCTCATAAACATTCTCCTTTTACCGAGCCGAAATCAAGTTTCTACGGCAACGACCGACTTTCATTTTCATGGCTGATGGGAAGCAGGATGGAAAAGTGATCGCATCGCATCAACTCTGATAGTCAAACATGAATAACTGGGTTCGCTGTGTCTATCATGCAGTCACACTGTAAATCACATCCGGTGGGATTCTAAATTCCAGAGATCTCATAAATGCGAGAGGACGTCGCTAAGCCGGCACCGGGGCGCGACACACCGCAGCAGCAGAAATCTAAATCGCTTTGGCCCACTTTCAGAGTTGTAATTTTAGATGCGGCGCTGCGGAGCGAGGTGCTGAAGCCAACAGGCCTCTCGGAGCGGTGGTGGGAGGGAAGAATCGGGATTACAGGAGGAGGAAGAGTTTTCATTTGGAGTCAAAGTGACCATATAGTCGATTTGTTAGTGTTGGATGTCAACGCTGCATATTTGCATTCATGTGACACTCGGTTTTAAAGACGAGTGAACAAGTGTCAATGATCTGATCAATAATAACGCCTGCTTTCGGATGCTTTTCACCACATATGTGGCGTCATCGCTGATGCATTCACATCCAAATGACAGACGTGTTTATTTGCGTGTCAGCGCCAGAATCCAAAGCAAAGGAGGAGGCTGAGGAGTGGAAGGTAGAAAGGAAAACACCGATATGAAGGATCATCAGCAAACAGGTGGAGGAGCTGACACACACACTAAATACACAAGGAGCTGATGAGGCCACGAGACACAGGTGGGCCGGCTGGAAGCTGATTGGTGGGAAGGCACCAGCCAAGCTGACGAGGTGAATCCAACACAGGTGATACGAGGGGAAAACACAAAGACCGGAAGTCAACCAAACAACATAATTTCAAAATAAAAGAGAAAATGGACACTACGACAACCTCTCTGCATGTGTGATTTACACACACACACACACACACACACATTTGACTAAAATGCTGAATGAATATTGAAAGACTCTTCAACTACATAGAACTCGAAGTTGAATTTTAACTAATATTCATAACTTAAATTATGTAACAAACATTCATTTTTTAATAATAATATTAATAATAATACATTTAATTTTTTATAGCACTTTTCTGAACACAAAGACGCTTCACATAAAAAATAAATACATTTAAGCCAAGTCATGATATTTGTTTTTAACCAAAAAAACAAGTCGTTTTGTGTTTAAAACTGTTTCCGTCCGTACGATCGTTGAATCGTCAGTCTGATCTCAGTTTACACAGACTGTCACGTTAACCTTGAAACGTGTCTCGTGTGTCATTTCATTTCATTCTATTCTTAGTTTCTCAAATCGCTCTCATTATTTATGACTTCACTTTCCCGTTGTATTGCTGTTTCCATGCTGCGGTAACAGTTCCTCCCTCGGGGCATCAATAAAGGTTTATCTTATCTGAACACAACTAAAAGCCCACGCGGGGTTGACTGAGCCGCTCTCGGCTGCTCGCGATACAAAGTGTCACCGCCGCAGTGTGTACAGTTAAATATGATATTTATTTACCCCCAAGCCACTTCATAATGCGCTTTATAACCTCTTCTTCTTCTTCAAGTGCACTGAGACGCTGTGAGCTCATTCCCACACATTCACAGACGTTTAGCCCTAATTACCGCTGAAGTACACATCTGCATGCTGGGGTCACGACGGACGAGGTCATCTCCTCTGACTGGAGAATGTTCAGACAGGTTCACTCCATCATTGGTTGACGTTCCATGCAGAACATTATTCTGAACATTACACTTGTGTGGTTTGATGCCCGGTATCGGTGCTTCTTGATCGCTCTCTCACATACCTCTCCTGTCGAGGGGAGAGAGTTTGTTCAAATCTCCAACTGATGTCAGAAAAGATGAGAAGAGAGAGGAAATGAACGGAGACCTTTTGATGCCGCTGCAGTGTTTTATTGATTAATGTGCAACACGTTCTGGTTCCAGGCTCATCAGCTTCCACCGCTCAGTTAGGACGCTCTGCCTGAAGCAGTTTCACATGTTTTTATTCATTTCATACTACTATTGCTACTTCTTTTAATACTACTACTACTTCTGTTAATACTACTACTACTTCTGTTAATACTAGTACTACTTCTGTTAATACTACTACTACTTCTGTTAATACTACTACTACTACTTCTGTTAATACTACTACTACTTCTGTTAATACTAGTACTACTTCTGTTAATACTACTACTACTTCTGTTAATACTACTGCTACTTCTGTTAATACTACTACTACTTCTGTTAATACTAGTACTACTTCTGTTAATACTACTACTACTTCTGTTAATACTACTACTACTTCTGTTAATACTACTACTACTTCTGTTAATACTACTACTACTTCTGTTAATACTAGTACTACTTCT
The DNA here is from genome assembly GCA_029853015.1 of Chelidonichthys spinosus. Lineage (NCBI taxonomy): Eukaryota > Metazoa > Chordata > Actinopteri > Perciformes > Triglidae > Chelidonichthys > Chelidonichthys spinosus. The sequence goes on from CM056823.1 coordinate 2,394,997, forward strand.
GTTAATACTACTACTACTTCTGTTAATACTACTGCTACTTCTGTTAATACTACTGCTACTTCTGTTAATACTAGTACTACCTCTGTTAATACTACTACTACTTCTGTTAATACTACTACTACTTCTGTTAATACTACTACTACTTCTGTTAATACTACTGCTACTTCTGTTAATACTACTACTACTACTTCTATTAATTCTACTACTACTTCTATTAATTCTACTACTACTTCTGTTAATACTACTACTACTTCTGTTAATACTACTACTACTTCTGTTAATACTACTACTACTTCTGTTAATACTACTGCTACTTCTGTTAATACTACTACTACTACTTCTATTAATTCTACTACTACTTCTATTAATTCTACTACTACTTCTGTTAATACTACTACTACTTCTGTTAATACTACTACTACTTCTGTTAATACTACTACTACTTCTGTTAATACTACTGCTACTTCTGTTAATACTACTACTACTACTTCTATTAATTCTACTACTACTTCTATTAATTCTACTACTACTTCTGTTAATACTACTACTACTTCTGTTAATACTACTACTACTACTTCTATTAATTCTACTACTACTTCTGTTAATACTACTACTACTTCTGTTAATACTACTACTACTACTTCTATTAATTCTACTACTACTTCTGTTAATACTACTACTACTTCTGTTAATACTACTACTACTTCTGTTAATACTACTACTACTACTTCTATTAATTCTACTACTACTTCTATTAATTCTACTACTACTTCTATTAATTCTACTACTACTTCTGTTAATACTACTACTTCTGTTAATACAACTACTTTTGTTAATACAACTACTACTACTACCAAGATCCTGGTCTGATTTCTCATGTGTCAAAATAAACGTCGAGTCTCTTTCCCCTCAGCAGTGGTAACCTGGGTGAAAGTCCTGTGTGTGTCTTACCCGTCCATCCTCCTATTCTCCTTCATTGGGAAGCACTTTTGCTGCGTTGCTTACATTGCGTTTGTTTTTGATATAAAAACTTGAATTGAATATAATGTATCAATCCTTTTAGTCAAATGAAGCACATTATTCATGTCTGTATGTTTGCATGTGTGTGTATGGTGTCACACACACACACACACACACACACACACACACATGTGGTGGCACATATGGAGTTATGATCCTTCAAACGTTGATTTATCCTCGTTATTATGACAATATATATTCAGGACATGGACACACCATGACGGGGATAAACACACACACACACACACTAAGCCGTTATCATACACTCGTTGATTTTGCCGCATTATGTGCACACACACGTACACACACACACGTACACACACACACTATGATGTGAGATTTATCGTGCATGGAACTGCAATGCTGTAAAAGGCAACAGGGCAGCAGTGGAAGAGATAACAAGAGGGATTAAATATTACTGTGTATTATCTCCATCGGTCCATAACATACGTGCTTATGCATTAAGTACATATGTAACATGGATATAATGAGTAAGTGGGCTAGAACAGAAAATCACCATACCGTGATGCTAAAGATGGTATCTAGTCTCATTTCACAATATCAATGTAATATCAGCATATTGCCTGACTACGACTACCAGGATTCATCATGCAGGATACAGGATTATTAGATCATTTATGACTACATTTTCCACATTATGTTTTATTTTGGTGATGAGAGGAATATCTGTTTAGCTGCTCCAGTAAACGCTCCACTTTGTTCACCACCAGGGTGTCTAACTGGAGATTTGACATGTGTTCATATAGAAATGCAGATCTCAAGACTGGCGTGAAGCCAACGATCCTCACGCGTACGTCGACTCACGGAGGCCGATCGCAGGACGATAACGGCTCCCGGGACTCGTAATTCCTTGAGTTTGTATTGCAGCATGTTGTTAATAAAAAAAAAAAAAAAACCAAACAATGGATTAAAGACGTTCATTATGCAGCACATCAGGGGACGAGCTGCAGCTCGGAGGGCAGGGGAGAGAAAGTGAATACGCGATGAAGGATGAGCGTCGGAGAAACAGCGATGTGAGCCGCCTCTATGGGAGACCACCATCCGTGCACACTGGAGACCCTGTTCACATGCACACGGCTTTCATGGGTGGGCTTACATACACACACACACACACAGAGAGAGAGAGAGATAGAGAGAGAGAGAGAGAGAGAGAGAGAGAGCATTTGGGAGCTTGTATAATTCTCTCTGTGGGTGTCAATTAAATCTCTCAATTCTGTCAACAGCGAAACTCTCTCTCTCTCTCTCTCTCTCTCTCTCTCTCTCTCTCTCTCTCTCTCTTTCGACCGCCACTGCATCGCCAACACCGGCTGGCTTGGCAGGCGAGAGGGAGAGAGACAGAGAGAGAGTGAGAGAAGAGGTGTTGGAGAGGGAGAAGGAGAGATAAGAGGTAGAGAGAGAACGAGTAATATGAGAGTGTCACAGCACTGCAGGTAAGGAAACACTGTGCACACACACACACACACACACACACACACACACACTGGTCTCCCTTCATGTTCCCTCTGTGTTTGAACCAGGTGGAAAAGTGAAGCCAATTTTGAAGTGCCTGAAACTCCTCTCTGGTTGTATAGAAGTCTATGAGAAAATGGTCCTACTTCTCTCTGCTGGCCACCAGGGGGCGACTCCTCTCTGGTTGTATAGAAGTCTATGAGAAAATGGTCCTACTTCTCTCTGCTGGCCACCAGGGGGCGACTCCTCTCTGGTTGTATAGAAGTCTATGAGAAAATGGTCCTACTTCTCTCTTGATGTATTATCTCAGTAAACATTGTAAACATGAGTTTATGGTCCCAATCTCTAGTTTCAGGTCTTCTTCAATCCAGCATGATGTTCATTTAGTACATTATGGTCCATTTAGAGTCCACCAGACCAGAAAGCAGGGGATGCTTTAGGGGGCGGGGCTTACCTGCTGATTGACAGGTCGCTACCATGCTACCAATGCTAGTTAGCTACTAAGATGACTTCAACACTTAGCTGTAAAGTTGATCTTGAATTATGAAGCTAACTTTTGTTACAGCTTCACATCAGAATCCTGTGCTTGTGTTCATCAGATCCACCCGTCGCTCCTTCACAGTCCATATATGGTCACTTCTTTCTACTGGTGACAAAAAATTCCAAAATGCTGAACTTGAGGCTTCAGAACGGTAGTGCACAAACTTTAGATCTCTAGCTTTTAAATGCAAAGGCATCACACAGCACAGACAAGATTATTCATGGATTTAACATATACTGTAAATGTTTCCCGTCCTCGTGGTAAAGCGCTCTCGGCTTCCTGGACGAATGTATCATCTTCATATCATTGACTGAACAAACAGCAGCGCTATCGGGCGAACCGAGCACCGTGGAACTCGTTCCACTGGTGACTCCCGTGTTGCATCATGCAAAAAGCATCTTGTGACCGAAACGGCAGATGTGTGTTATGAAAGCATGTCGACGGCCTTTTGTGGTATAAAGTGAAGTCTGTTGAACAGACAGAAAAATGGGGTTAACAGGTGAAAAGAGCGCCGGGATTCTGTTCCCCACATCAGGTTTGTTTGCCACATTCTTTTTTTTCTCTGCACAAATCAATAATCCTCAGCCTAAGCATTATTAATGTGACATTCTGAATATGAAATGTGAACGATGATGGAATAGACGAGGGAGCGGAAACAAATACTGAAGGTAAAATAAAGGCAAATCTCCTTAGAATTGCATAATAAAAGGCAGGATAAAATCAGCTGGAATGAAAACTCATTAGTTAAGTTATGTTAAACCCTTCTGGTGTCTGAATGGTTTGTTCCAGCACTTTTCCAAGCTGTTCATGTTCACTCATATCTGTGGAGGCTTATAACTAATGCAACAAACGATGTTCCAGCTAATCGTCTGGTGCAAACATGTGCTTAAGAGTATTCAAGAGCCATAACGAGACACTTAGGTCATGTGATGCTGCATTGATACGAGTGTTTGGACCACACGGGGCAGCGAGCTGAACTCACATCATCATATCATCAGTGGGTCTAACTCTCTCCACTGAGGCAATGAGCAGAAAGCACCGACACACGTCAGCCCTTTCACTGTCTCGGCTGATTGAATGGGCTGCGTTCACGGTCGATCACTGATGCGAACACGGGACGGTGAATTGTATGAAGAGCAACAGCAGCTTTCTACTTTCAGAGGGAGGAGGGTTGGGGGTGAACAGATGGGTTAAACCAACATGAAATAATGTATGTAACACTTACTACAACCCAAACTATGATCTTGTCTAAACCTAACAAAGTAGTTCTGCTTCAATTAACAACATTAACGATGTGTTTAATTCTGCAAGTTTCACTTTAACATTTAATGAGACGATTATTACACTGAAAATGATTGGAGTCCGTCATTATGATGGACAGCTGTCACATTTGATCCACTGTTAATATTAAAATAAAAGTCTGTGATACGTTTAATTTTAAAAGGAGCCATCTATGAGTTGTGTATTGATACAAGTTCTGCCATATCGTCATTTCCAGGCTGCATGTCTCAGAGACAAAAAGTATTACAAATGCAATTGGTAGCCATTAAAAAAATAAATCTAAATTAAACCCCAACAAACCCCCCCACCCTGCTAAAGCCAAATCCAAATAAACACTGTAAGCGCTAAATCTGTGGTGTCAGGAGTCTTTGAGCTGCCTTCAGCAGAGTCCACATTAATACCAACGCTGGCCCACTGCGTGTCCTTGAGGGGCCAATTCATTAGTTAGCTGGAAAGCCCAATCAATCACAATGTATCAGGGAATACCACGGATCATAATTCAGCCGGGCACAGCAAAGAGGAGAGAGGGAAATGAGACAAGGGATGGATGGAGAGAAAGGAAAACAAGACGAGGGGCGGTAAGGTGCTACTAGTTGCTGGCTGTTGAAGTCATTAGAGGTCACCTGTCGAAGGTGGAGGAATCTTCATCTATAATAATACATCATTTAAGGTCATTTAAGGTAGGCACACAAGCGGATCCTGAATATTTCTGCCGAACACGGTAGTTTATTTTGAAAAGACATCATGCATGTAATGGGCAGAAACAGGCTGAACTAGGCTATGTAAAAATGTAAGTTTATTTTGAAGAGACACTAGGCTATGTAAAAATGTAATTTTATTTTGAAGAGACACAAGGCTATGTAAAAATGTAAGTTTATTTTGAAGAGACACAAGGCTATGTAAAAATATAAGTTTATTTTGAAAAGACACAAGGCTATGTAAAAATGTAAGTTTATTTTGAAGAGACACAAGGCTATGTAAAAATGTAATTTTATTTTGAAGAGACACTAGGCTATGTAAAAATGTAATTTTATTTTGAAGAGACACAAGGCTATGTAAAAATGTAATTTTATTTTGAAGAGACACTAGGCTATGTAAAAATGTAAGTTTATTTTGAAGAGACACAAGGCTATGTAAAAATGTAAGTTTATTTTGAAAAGACACTAGGCTATGTAAAAATGTAATTTTATTTTGAAGAGACACAAGGCTATGTAAAAATGTAAGTTTATTTTGAAGAGACACTAGGCTATGTAAAAATGTAAGTTTATTTTGAAGAGACACAAGGCTATGTAAAAATGTAAGTTTATTTTGAAGAGACACAAGGCTATGTAAAAATGTAAGTTTATTTTGAAAAGACACTAGGCTATGTAAAAATGTAAGTTTATTTTGAAAAGACACTAGGCTATGTAAAAATGTAAGCTTATTTTGAAAAGACACTAGGCTATGTAAAAATGTAAGTTTATTTTGAAAAGACACTAGGCTATGTAAAAATGTAAGTTTATTTTGAAAAGACACTAGGCTATGTAAAAATGTAAGTTTATTTTGAAGAGACAATGTTCATGTAAGAACACTGTACAATATGTTACCTGTATTTTGAAAATACACTAGAAATGCTTTTCTAGATTTTGTTCTTAAAACAAAAAAAAACCTTTCATAACCTTTAAAACATTATTGTTATGAGTCACATTCACGGTATTATCTGAACATTTTCATTTGACCAGACTATGTGAATATCTTAACTGTATCATCGAGGGAGCTGCAGCTCTCATGATAAAATATGAGCTATTGATCAGCGAGAGGGAAGCCCCCCGGAGATGCCATTCACACACATGCACACAAACAAGCTCCATGGTCAGTCCCAGAGGTCCGAGGATTCTGCTCTACTTGTCTGCGATTGTTCCCTCGTCTTCATCGATCTCTCGTCGATCAATGCCGTGGAACAGAAACAGGTGTAGCTTTGCACCGAGAGGAAGCGGCAGCACATTAATCACGGCCTCGTGCTCACGTGTAGCTTCTCCCCGAGCTGAGCGCCGGTCGCTTTAACAGTCATTTCCAAGGCTCATCCCTCAAATTACAAGGGGTTTTAATGACTTTCAAGGCTTACATGTGATGATTCAAAATGACTTAGAGCTCTGCGGGTGTAAAGAAGGGCCGACGTTAAGTACTTTTCTGAAGTATAAGTTTGAGTGAATGGTGCTTTGCTTGAATATGTCTTTTATTTTGAAAGGTAAGAACAAAAAGTGTTAAATGGGGGGCATCTACAAAACGTATTTTCCCAAATTTACTAAATAAAGGGTTCGTCATTTGTAAAATCCAGGGGACGTTGTGTCACTTTGTGTTGTGATGGTATGCTCACATGTAATGTATTATTTTTACACACTTTTAAGAAGAATTGTGGGATATTTTGAGCCCTCGTTATATATAACTCCTCCACATACATTTGGACAAAACGGCAAATATGGACTATATAGTGAATTTGCAAAAAAAAAATCCCATCTGTTGGTTATCATCTCCGCCATGAGAATTGTGCGTGAGTGTGCACCTCCACGTCTGTCCGCAGTTAATCTCTCATTCTGCTGCAGCAAACTGCTTCATATTTTTGGATGGACAGTTTATGGTTGCGAGCTCAAGGACCTCTCCTGGTTGCCATGACTCACACTTTTCTTTATTGCCTGTTTTATGCTGCCAGCTGACTCCTCACTACCTGTTTTTGGCAAGATCGTATCGAAAGTCTTTTTTTTCCGGACATTTTTGAGCAGATTGCCAGACCGGATCAAGGGAAAGGTAAAGAGGATGCTTTTATTCCTCCGTCGCATCCTTTCCATCAAGTTGTCAGACAGGAGTTGCCCGTCTGCAGCAATCTGCCTCGATACTCAAACAATTTAAGAAATTGTTGTCACTTAGACACAGAAACATGGGAGAATAGGCTTGAAAAACACCAAAGCTACCCTTCAGGAGTAGCTCACACACACACACACACACACACACAGTCTAGATGTGATAATCAGGCAAAATAAGTGAAAACATGTGTAGGTGGACTGTGGGTGTGTGGTGCCTTCAGGGTCCAAGCTCACAGCAGTCAGATTGAACATTTTCATACATTTGGACACAGTTTTGTGTGGAGAGGCAGCGAGCGTGTGCAAGCTCTGCTGGTTTCAACGTCTTCAAATAAAACATACATTATCTTTAAATAAACACTCTTTATGGTTCACTTTTTCCAACTCTTACAAACTGGAAGTCCATTTATCTTGCATGAGAATGTTTTTTTAGGATTTAACACAGCAACCTCAAACAGTCATTCAACAAAGGTCGTTCTACTTCATGTTGCAGAAGGATAGGAAGAAGTGCATTATGGGAAAAAGGAATAATACAAGTCAAAGCAAATGATGCAATAGAACCGTGTGTTTTTCAATTATTCTGTGGAAGCAGATTTCTATTTTGGACAGGAACTCCATGTCTTTTACAGAAGCTGGTTGGGGGGAAATGATTCAAAGGACAGAATTAGAATGGGAAATGGAATTAATTCAATGGTGTGGACATGGAGGCCAAACGGGTTAACGAGTGTCGAGTGCAGCCTTTTAATATGTGGCATTAAATAAAAAGCCAGAAAAAAGAAAAGATTTTTCGCCCATCACGCCGTCTTGTGTTGAAACAACGATGCGTAACCTTCAGGAGGTTAAATCAAACACACCCGGATCCTTGTGTGTGTCATTTCTAGAAAAGGTGACTCAACAGAAAGTTCAGCTTCAATGAACGCCACTGAACGGCGTGAGAACGGCAGCCAAGCAGCTCCGGCGGCTTGGTCCACGTTTAAAGCAGCAGCAGCTGGTGGGGAGGCCAGCCATTGTTTCTCCCTCTCATTGGGGATGCATCGAGTAATTTGCCACAACCGGAGGGAGAGAGACGCCGTCCCCTTTCATTCCTCCTCAAATGGCCGTCCGTGTGTGTCGGATGCCAAAAACGCTGATTCCTGAGCTCACTGTTGGCATTCGGCGGCACGCCGGCCACCGCAGCTTAATAAGGCGTTCCAGGGAAAATGACAGTGTAATTAAAGCAAACCAAACATGCGTACGAGCAGGGAGACCTTCAGGACGGGACTACGAGTTCCCATCATGCACCTCCATGTGGAGAATGAAGGCGAGACAGCAGGTAGAAATGTTGTTGTTTCACACCGTTTTCATGGTCAATTACATGACATTTTAGGTTATTTTGCTCCTATAATATAGAATGGAAAGTTCACACATATACAAACTACACATCTGTGTGTTTATTTTATGACACTGTCTATTTGCGTCTGATTTCTCATTAATTCAACAAAAACCTGCTTAAATGTTTCATTTGCATATTTAAACAAACAAAAAAATGAGTCATCAACCACAGTTGCATGGTGATACCTATAAGTTAAACATTTGTATCTTTTTCACATGTGTTATTTAAAGGTTATGACATGATTTTCTCTAAATTAGTTTTTTCTCAGACTCTGAGTCAGAAATCTCCACCGCTCTAACATCCACCAGACGTTCCACTTTCATGATTCTGAAGGGTTTCTTCATATATCATACAGGCTGATTATAGAATCTGAGGACATTTGTTTTAAAATACACACATTGGCAGAAGCAAAGACATTTGTACAACGGCTGATTCATTAATAGAATATAGGAATGTAGGTTTCCGTCTCGTTTTTCGTTGTTTTTGATCACGTCTACTCTTTTACATCGTTGATGCATTATTTCTGTTGTGAGATTAAAAGGAGAGGAAGAGAGTTGAGGGAATAATTTGCTATGAATGATATAACAAAAGAGAGAGGAAAGCCGTGTAGAATGGAGATGGAAGGACGGAGCCATTAAAGATTCATAGTCGGAACATTTACACTCAACACAAAGCATGTTTTCATAAAATAAACTTTAGATTTTAATACACATCTCTTCTGTTATTCTCTCTCTTATTTCTGTGAAAGTGACTGTTGGGTTAAATGTCCAACTTCAAACAGTGAAAAATGATGCTAATTGTCCACAATTCTGCATTTCTACTGAAACTACCATGCTGCGTTCAAGTGCTGTTGGGGAGGGTTGGCCATCCAAGACTTCTGTTGGGCCTTTGTGTATTTGAACTGATGTATGTAGTTCAAATTATAACTTATTGATAAGATTATTTATTTGTTTTTGAACTTAATTGTTAAACTACTGGCCTTTTTTTGCTGCTTGTTAAGAACTAACATTACAACCTCTTTGAGCTGGGATTCCTTAACAATACAATTGATTTTACAATTTTTCAATCAACCTGTTGCATGCTTTGTTTGTTGGTCACTTTTAAAAATATATTTTGTATTTATTTCCAGAATATTTCGATACCTGTGCAAATAATCCTAAAATAAATTAAACTTTCATTCAGATCAAAATAGATTTTGACATAAAGCCTAGTTGCATCCTCTAAAATGTGCTTCGCCTTTAAATTCCCAGAAAAAAAGTTTAAAAAAAAAACGTCAGCATTTTCTTTCTATCTCTTTTCCATCGCGGACAAAAGTCACCAAGTCTCTCTCTGCTCTGAGCTGAAAGCGCCCCCAGTGGCCACTTCTCAACAAAAATGCATGCAACACAATTCAAGCAGTTTCCCACAACAAGACGAGACGTTTCACCCGGCAACCCCATCAGATAAAACATGTAGCATGAAGCATGACACATCAAACACAACGGTCTCTGCTGCAAGTAAGCAGAAAGAAAAAAACAACCATCAGGCTCCTCGTACATCTTTCATCGGACAAGTGTGAAGTGAATGTAGTGAAAATAGGATATTTTTCTCAGATTTCTAGCAATGCCGTGGTGGCCCCTGAAGGACCCCCAAAGCCTCCAGGAACAGGAGACCTGCTCAGGAACCAAGTCACGGCAGTAACATGTTGGACTAAAAAAGACACTTTTCCAGGCAATTTGACCCTCATTTTATGTATAAAAACGATATTCCTGCTTTTTTATGGAGCACTATGATGGGAAACATGACAGAGGGAAGGAGGCTGCGTTCGGATGCTGGCGGACGTATCACATTCACAGCCCCCCCACCACCACCACATCCCTTTTTTAGTTCATAACTGCCGAGGCTATTAATAATTAATGAGGACAATTCTCTGGCGTCTGGATGACTCATAGTTTCTGCTACTTGGTTTCCCAAAAGCCCTCATAGGTTGGATTAACACAGAAACAGGAAATCTGAATTTTTAACCCTAAAATGGAACAGGCATGAATGTTGCATGGGTGGCTAAAAACAGACGGAGCCACGACACCTGCAGCTAGACAATAAGGCCGAACCCCCCTCGAAAGGTATAAGAGCAAATCTGGGATGTTTGGACGTGGAAGCAAACAGAGGAAATGTATATTGCTGGCTTTCTGACATGATTGAGAGCGCCACAAAGAGGTCGGAACCACAAAAACACATTGTTTAGATGATGTCTTCAAGCAACAAATGTTTTGGATTGATTTTGAATTAAGATCTTTTGGTTTAAAACAGAGTAAGAGGAACATTTGGGAGGTTCGGACGTGGAAACGACACAGAAATGTGAATGGAGCTACATTAACACAGATGGAAATTGGTTGTATTACTGACTTTCTGACATGATTGAGAGCACCACAAGCAGATCTTAACCACTAAAAACCCAACTGTTGTTTTCAAGCTTTGAAAATGAATATTTTTTAGCTTTACACAAAGAGCATAGTTAGTGGAAGGTTCACCAACAACCCGAGAAGCGTTTCTAAATTTTGTTGGCAAACAACAAAATGCTTTCGTTGCCTTGAGTGTAACAAGCAGCAGCTTCCGTGAACTGAACACACTGAGCAAACATATAACGCTTGAAGGGCAGCCCGTGTTTGTACATGAACAAGATTCGATGGAGCCTTTCCAACAGTCGCACAATCCGAGCTGTTGTGTGAGAAAGTCATCGTGTGGTTTAAAGGAGCTGCCATGGAGGCATCTCTCTCGTTTCTCTCTCGTTTAAAGGAAAGCTGCCTTGACAAGCTAAAAAGAAAATAGTGGGACACAATGCAAAGAGGTGCTGATTTTAATACCTTGATTTCAACATGATTATACAAGAGAAAATTAACCAATATACAGGAGATTTATGACTGATAGAAAATTGTATTTATTATACTTTCCAAGATACATTCTATTCAATTGTAATGTCAATAAACACTCATAAGTTCAACGTAACAATACTTTTTTTTCTTTTTAAATAAAGGACCGGATAGAGTTAAGTTGATAAAAAGAATTTCGAAATAGAACCTGTCTTGACAATATAACCTCAAACTAAATAAATTAAACAAAAAATATTTTGAAGCCATCATGACCGAGCGTTTTTCTTTTTTTTTTTTTACGTTTTTTTTTTTTTTTTTTTTACTAATATTGCACAATTGTGTTTTTTATGATATGATTCTGCCTGGATCTAAACAATTTAGAGCAGTCAATTAGTCGCCAAGTCATTTCCCCCGCAAAAAAACGTCAGCGACACGTCTGGAACCATATCAAGTTTAATGCACATTTATTTTGGTTGCATAATGTTAATAAGAAACCTTTTACAAGATACTGCGGGAGATATAAGAATAAGGAAACTGCTTTTGAGACGTCACAGACTTCTATCAGGCCTCGGGGCTCGTCGTGCGACACAATGAAAAGGAAACATCACAGATCACATTTCACAACCGCTAGTTCCAGCGGGGTCGGGTTCTCCGCCGGAACCCAGAGAAACAAGAACCCTTGAATCGACACTCACGACAGTCACTTCTGGTGGCCTAGAATCAGCTCTGATGCAACAATCCTTTCAAGTCCTTTCCCCTCTTTGTGTGATATTCATTTTTTTCCCTTTTTTTCTTTTTTTTTTAAATAATACCAATAACTCTTTTAAATAATCCTGCATAGAAAAATAAATTAACTATGTTGTTAAATTCTTTTTTACTACGAATTGAGATCTGACAAGGGGAGGTGGCCCGCCGACTGAATTATAGTTTGACATTTCTGGCTTTGTAGTCTCTTGAAGATGATGCTTTTTCGTTGTTACAGTGTGTGTGTGTGTGTGTGTGTGTGTGTGTGTTTGTGTCAATGTTTGTCCTTTCTTGTAATTTACAAACCAGTCCCACAGATACAAATAATGTAAGACTTACAAAATAAATTCCAGGTTTACGCTTACATGGCAAGCAGCTTTGTCATTTTTTTGTTTTTTTATATATATATATATCCTTGTGTTTTTATGAGTTTTCAGAAACAATGTCCTCTGACAGTGTGTGTGCGTGTATATGTGTGTGTTTGTGAGTGTGTGCCGTTAGATTTCACCCAAAACATACAGTTACTGTAAGTAGCAATTTTGAAGAGAAACACAACTCCATTCAGAAGACACTATATTTAACATGGCTCCTTACACAAAGAGAACAAGTCATGAAATCATCCCTCGCCTTTTCCCTCCCAAAGGAAAAAAAAAAGAAGAAAAAAATCGTTTTGCAGCGCCTTAACAGAGCCGTTTGGCCTGCAAAGAGCAAGGTGTGCTGCTACTGGTGTGTAATCCAGACAAGGTGGCGAAGTCTGCAGCCGACTCCAGAGGGCACCCCCCCCAACCCCCTCCCAAAGAACAAAACAGAGCCCCCGCAAATATAAAAAAGTAGCATCCATTGAGTCACAAACTCTCATCCCATAAGTGGTGATTTTGGATCTCTTTTTCTCTAAACGAGGGTAAAAGACGGCGAGGTATTTTCTCAAGCACAGTTTTAAACACCCTTTTGATTTGGTTGGGAAAAAACTAAAAGGAGGAGGAGGAGGAGGAGGAGGGGGAAAGACCAAGTGGAACTAAACAAGAAGATAAGTACCCATCTCAATAGCAGCAAAAAAAAAAAAAAAGTGTCTGGTATGGTTTTCGGGTGTCCTGTCGTGTGTATGTGGGACTCATACAGGGAGTGGCATGGATAATCCAAAAGGTCTTTTCCTGTGAAATAGATCCACGCTGGATCTGGTAACAGCTTCTGTATTGTGGAGCCATTTTGTCCGTCTGCATTGGTCATTAAGGATTTCCAGAAGGCACTTTTTCACGGTGTCGGAGTGTGTGTGTGTGTGTGTGTGTGTGTGTGTGGCTGCAGAGAGAGAGAGAGATGAGGACAGGAAGCTGGGAGGTTGAATGGTGTGTGTGTGTGGCCAGAGGGGGGGTAAAGACCAGAGAAAGGCAGATGTGTTTGGCTGTCTGTCTGCCTGTCTGTGTGTCTGACTTCCTTGTGTGTGTGTGTGTGTGTGTGTGATCAATGCACTAAACTAACGCACAACGGTCCCTACATTTTACTCAGTGCAGTCTGCTCCTCCAGCACCTGCAGGTAATCGGGGGTTCCTTGGAGCTTGGCTTTCAGCTCGTAATACTCACTTTTCCTCTGCTCCACCACGATCTTGCTGTGGTTCCCGCCTATCAGCGACGACTTTTTCATTTTTTTATCCAGCGTTTTCTCCGGGTAGCGGATCTCGTAGCCGCCCATGCCGATGCTGTTGAAATCCCTTTTGCCGTCGAGGAAGTTCTGGATGAACATGCTGGGCTCCCGGTGGGGGAGGAACTCCTCCAGCTCGTCGATGGTGCTGAGGCGTTTGTTGCGCTCCAGCGTGGAGAGCGAGTCCTTGTCCTTGTCGGCGCTGTTCCGCAGGATGATCTTCTGCCGCTGCGAGTCCGCAAACTTGAACCCGGCGTCCATGTCCGAGGAGCGCCCCATCCCACAGGTGTGGCTCTTGCCGATGTGCTCGATGGTCTGGGGGATGAACGTCTCGCCCCCTAGGTCGTCTCCCGGGATTGCGCCCTTTTTTCCAGACTTGTGGCTGTGTCTGCGAAGCTGCAGCGACATGGAGCCGCACTCCTGATTGCCGAGCCCCTCCTGCCGGCCCACCGCTTTTTTATTCCGCCTCAGGACAAAGACTAAAAGGCAGAAGGCCACGAACACAGTGAGGATGAGCACCACGAGGATACTGAGGATCATGATGGAGAGAGGCACGGGCCCTCCCGGCGGCGCCTTGCCGACTCCAGCGGGCGACACCGAGGTCAAAACAGGGGTGGCGCTGGTGAGGATGAACGGCGGTCTCGGCACGAGCTTCGGACACAGAATCTCATTTTTCAAGAGGCGCAGCTCAATGTTGGAGAACTGCACGGGGGAGGCGCATTTCACCTCCTTGGCAGCCACTCCATCACTTAGCTTCTCCAGCCAGAGTTTCAGGGCGACAAGATCGCAGGAACACTCCCATGGGTTCCCCTCCAGGTCTATCTGGGTCAACGATCGCAGCTGGTCCAAGACACCGCTCACCGGCAGGGTCATGAAGTGGTTGTTTTTCAGATTCAGCCTGGCTAAAGAGACGCCCGCGAACACGTAGGCGGGGAGACTCCGCAGGACGTTATTGTTGAGATACAAGAGTTGGAGGTTCGGCATAGAGTCAAACGTGCCCGCTAAGATTTCTTTTATGGCATTGTATTCCAAATATAGGTACTGTAAGTTTGTGAGGCCCAAAAACATCTCCGGGTGTAACTGCTCCAGCTGGTTTCCATTCAAATACAGTCTCCTCAGATTAGTGAGGTTAGAAAACACACCTTTCTGGACCGTGACTATTTGATTGCTGCCCAGATGTAGCAAATCTAAGCCCTCGAACCCTTGGAAATCAGACGGGCTTATATCAGAAATGTAATTTCCACTCAGGTGAAGCTTCTTGGCGCTTGCGGGTTTGGGAATGAGATCAGCTAAATGTTTAACATTCCTCTCTTGACAGCTGACGCTGATGCCAAAGTCAGAGGGGTGGGCTTTACAGCTGCAGGGCTGTGGACACAACAAAGGAGGGGTCCGCGTCTGAAAGGAAACAATCTGGCTATTTCTTCCAAAAGGGGGTAAACCGGCCACGATACCGTTGCCGTACATTTTTGATGAGTCAGTCGTTTTTGGCGCTTTTGTGGCTACGGGAGCCAAAGTGGTCGGGGACATTTTGGAGGGCGACTGTCCGTTATCGGGCGGCGGCATCCTAACGTCAAAGTCACTTCCCGTCCCCATGGGACAGAGCTCCTGTTTGTTGGTTTCCTTCAGGAGCCGTCCGTACAAGTCACTCGGCGTTTCGCATATGGCCTCGCCGATAAAAATGTTATAGGGCATGTTTTCTAGCCATGCCTTGAGAGGCGCTAAATCACAGGTACAGTTCCAGGGATTGTCGTCCAGCTGCAGCTCTACAATGCGCCCAATATGCTCCAAAACCCCCAAATAGGGAAGCTTCTGGATCCTGTTCCCCCTTATATCCAGGTGTGTGAGCGAAGCAAAGCGAAATATGTTGTCAGGAAGCAACTGTATGAGATTGTCATTCAGGATGAGCACTTTTAGCCTGTGCAGTTTGTTAAACGCTCCCTTTTCAATGTATTTGATCAGGTTGTAGTCGGCCTGAAGGTATTCCAAGTTCTCGATCCCTTGGAAAGTGTCCGCCCGCAGCACCTTCAGCTCGTTATTGTTCAGGTGCAGCTGCTTCAACGCGCTCATCCCCATGAACGCTCCGCCCTCGATGTTCTGCAGCTTATTGTTCCCCAGCTGCAGCGACACGGCGTGGGAGAAGTTGAGAAATGAGTTCGGGTAGAGGATGATTAAGAAGTTGTTCTGGAAATTCAGGTGGTAGAGGGACGAGGCCGGCGGGATGAGCTGCGTGGGCCTGTAGACGGTGATCTTCTCGCAGTTGGCGTACAGCACGTTCTCCACGGACATGCAGGAGCAGGCGCTGCAGGTCTCGGCCATCAGGTCCGAGGCGGACGGGTCCGCCATCTGCGGTCCGTCCGACGTGGAGGGGGAGGAGAGGGAGGAGGAGGAGGAGAGGGAGCCGGAGATGGAGGAAGAAAAGACCGCCAGCAGGAGTACGAGCAGCATCTCGCCGGTTAGAAATCTTCCCCCAGAAAACCATTTAGTAACCTTTGGAGAGAGAGAAAACGGACAGGTGCATGCACATACACACATACAGGCGTCCACATGAGCAAACAAGCCCAGACACACACACACACACACACACACACACACACAGAAAGCATCCATCAAAATGCATAATGACAAAAACACTGAAATTGCCATATGTAATCCTCTTCTAACGTATTAAAAGGTGAAAGGCTCATTAGGGATCATATGAATGTAAATGGAAAGCACATTTCTAATCATTGCACTTTTTTTAATAGGAATCATTGCAGCGAGTCGCTTCTGGCTCCGACACAATGATTCCCACTAATCACCGGACAACACACACGCGTTTGATGCAGACTGTTCGGCACTGCAGGAAAAAGTAACACACACACTCTCTGGAAATCACTCAACTGCTGCACGGCGATGCGTTTTTTTATTATTATTGTTATTTAATTCTTCTTCTGACGGTCAAAGCGTGAAGAAAAGCCTCGTCTAAGACAAGCAGCACGAAGAGTGTTCTTCACCTCTCAGCATAATCCACATAATCAAAGTCAAACGGCTGCAGCTCTCTCTCTCCCTCCCTCTCTCTCTCCATCTCTGTCTGTCTCTTTTTCATGGGGGTCTCATTTGAAGCCAGCAGCCGCCGCAACCACCACCACTAAGCAGCACATTGGGGTTATTTAGGAAAGCAACTGGGGGGGGGGGGGGAATTGGGACTGTGCCCATCGCTGACATATCCAGAGGGTTTGATCGACGCGCATTAATCACACAGAAGCATCTTTTTCTCTTCCTCCTCTCTCCACCACAAATAAGAACAATGAATTGGGACTTACCCAAAGCTGAGGAGGCAAAGAACGCGGCTCCCTCTGGAGACACGGGGCAGCGTTGGTGAGACATGGATGGAGACGGACAGTCCAGACCAGCAGCAAGCTCCGGCACACAGTTAGAAGGGGCGCAACAAGGCTTTTCTCCCAGCCCCCCCTTATATCCCCATGTAGGCTACTGTATATCAAGCCGAGCCAAGCAAAACTGGCGGGGGTGCGGTAGAGATGGAGAGAGTAGGAGGAGGAGGAGGAGGAGGAGGTGGAGGAGGAGGGAGGGAGGGGGGGGAGGAAAGCTCCAATTTCACCCGATGCGTCTCTTGCTGACGGGCTCCTCTTGCTTGGAAAAATCACCCCTCTGGTCGTTCGGTCCCCAAGGTGGTTGTACTACCTCCATGGGAGAGCGTTCATTTGGTTGCAGGAGGGAGAGAGAGAAAGGGAAAAGATGGAGAGAGAGAGAGAGAGAGGGTGGGGGGGGGGTGCAGGCAGCTTTTTTTTTTAGAGATCTTGACAACGAGTCTGGCGACTCCAAGGCGTGAAAAAAGGCGCACGGCGGTCGGTGATGCGGTAAAATAAGTCTATCATTCTTGGAGCATTTTTTAAGGAGGAGAAGTGAAGAATGAGGATGAGGAAAGGAGAAATGAGAGAGGGAGGGAGAGAGGATGGCAAACTGTGCGTCTGGCTTCAGCTCGGATCCTCCAGCGACCCGGTGAATAAACACTCGGTTGTTTCGGGAGAAGTTGCGCACAGCGGCGACGCTTCAGACGGCGACAGCGGCCGAAACGCTCCCATCAGGTTACATGTGTCAGTGTGTTAGTTTCCCACCGAGGCGGCGTAAATCCAGTTATTCTGTCTGTTTTTTTTGCTCGGATCTCCGTGCGAAACTGTTCTCTCTCCTCGGCGAGCAGTTTATTATTCGACCGAAGAGATGCTTATTTTAGGCTCCATCCAACGGGGAGGATGCAAAAACAAGATATGGAAGCTTCCTCTCCCGGACGCCAAAAAAAAAAAAGGAAAAGTGGAGAAGCCAGAAACAAGAGTCCGGACGAGAAGCCGGTGCGTAAAGATGAATAATGCAGTTCTTCTTCAGCCTTTTAGTCCGCAGCGGCGCAAACTCCGCACTTCCATCGGTGTCACCGGAATAAACTTATTGTACTCTGAGATTTCAAAACCCAGAAAATATCCAGTCGGAGGAGAAGGAGGGAGTCACAGAGAGAGAGGGATGAAGGGAGGGAGAGAGAGCTTGTGTTTCCTCCAGAACGGTATCCGTGTCAGGCGCGTAAGTGTGCCGGCTCCTTCTGCAGCCGCATTCACCGAGCTTCCCACACAGACTGGAGGAGGAGAATGCAGAGATGAGGAGAGAGAGAGAGAGAGAGAGAGAGAGAGAGAGAAAGAGAGGGAGGAGAGAGAGAGAGGGAGGAGAGAGAGAGGGAGAGAGAGAGGGAGGAGAGAGAGAAGGGGGTGTCTCACATAGACCGAACAGAACTTCAGACCTTGAAACAGATCCGCTATTTTGAGCGCGCGCTTTCATATCTGGATATCGGACACTTTAATTCTAATGATCACGTGGTTTTGAGGAATTATTAAAAACAAAAAGAACCTGTTAAATCGTCGCATTGGATGTTCTCCTGCGGGACACGGTTTGAGCGCGTCCACGAGGTCAGGTGTTGGAGCTGTGTGTGTGTGTGTGTGTGTGTGTGTGTGTGTGATACCGGGCACGGGAGCGCGCCTTGTGAGCGGCATTTTAAATAGAAGAGGGAGAGAGAGGAGGAGGAGGAGGAGGAGGAGGAGGAGGAGGAGAGGGGGTTAATATTCAAGAGTGCTGCAGTCAGAGGGAGAAAAAAGGAGGAGGGAAATCAGTCAATCAGAGGCTCATGCGGTTCACATCATTCTTCCTCTGTGTTTTGCAGGAGAGAGGAGGGAGAGGAGGAGGAGGAGGAGGAGGAGGAGGAGGAGGAGGAGAGGAGGTCATGGTGCAGCAACACTCCTGCTTCTAATGGAGTATTCTCTGTTTAAAGCTCCTCCTAATGCGTGACGGCTCTACGGTATCTCCGTGTCCATCTCTCTCCGTTCATTATTCATGGTAGGTGAGTTTAGTGGCAGCGTGGTGCAGCTGCTCCACACTGCAGCTTGACCCCCCCCCGGTGGGAGGAGAAGGGAGGAGAAGGGAGTCGGCCCCTGAAACAAAGCCTCACCTCCTGGTTTCCTCTTGCAACAGGTGACGAGCCGAGTGACGGCCACCAATCACAAAACAGAAAGGGATGATGGGAAGTATGGAGGACGTCTATTTATCATTAGAATGCATTTATGTTTATCACTAAAATATGGGAGCTTTGGTTCAACATGTGTATCTTTTATAAAAGTCTGTTACTATTTGATTTAGGAAACATAAATATTTAACTACCGATCTAAGCAACCGTTTACATTCGGAATCCTCTTAATTTGAGTCGAAGCCTCCGGGCTCTCCACTGTACCGACATCAATACAGAGACCGCCAGTCAACAGACAGTCAACTGACAGTCAACAGACAGTCAACACAGTCAACAGACAGTCAACAGACAGTCAACACAGTCAACAGAGGTCAACAGACAGTCAACACAGTCAACAGACAGTCAACACAGTCAACAGACAGTCAACTGACAGTCAACACAGTCAACAGACAGTCAACTGACAGTCAACAGACACTCACAGGACAGTCAACAGACAGTCAACACAGTCAACAGACAGTCAACAGACAGTCAACACAGTTAACAGACAGTCAACTGACAGTCAACAGAGGACAATGGACAGTCAACAGACAGTCAACACAGTTAACAGACAGTCAACTGACAGTCAACAGACACTCACAGGACAGTCAACAGACAGTCAACACAGTCAACAGACAGTCAACAGACAGTCAACACAGTTAACAGACAGTCAACAGAGGACAATGGACAGTCAACAGACAGCCAACAGACAGTCAACAGACAGTCACAGGACAGTCAACAGAGGTCAATGGACAGTCAACAGACAGTCAACAGACAGTCAACACAGTTAACAGACAGTCAACAGAGGACAATGGACAGTCAACAGACAGTCAACACAGTCAACAGACAGTCACAGGACAGTCAACAGAGGTCAATGGACAGTCAACAGACAGCCAACAGACAGTCAAAGGACAGTCAACGGACAGTCAACAGACAGTCACAGGACAGTCAACACAGTCAACAGACAGTCAACAGACAGTCAAAGGACATTCAACAGACAGTCAACAGATAGTCAACTGACAGTCAACAGACAGTCAACGGACAGTCAACACAGTTAACAGGCAGTCAACAGGCAGACAATAACAGGCAGTCAGCAGACAGTCAATAACAGTCAACAGACAGTCAACAGACAGTCAACACAGTTAACAGACAGTCATGGGACAGTCAATAACAGTCAACAGACAGTCAATAACAGTCAACAGACAGTCAACAGACAGTCAACACAGTTAACAGACAGTCATGGGACAGTCAATAACAGTCAACAGACAGTCAATAACAGTCAACAGACAGTCAACAGACAGTCAACAAATCCAATGGACAGGCATTATGATGCTGGCTGATGCTTGATGGCGTAGTTAATACAAATAATAAATAAATAAAAGTTTTATCTATAAAAAGTCAAGATGTTGTTTTTTCTGGAGCCAACAAGCAGAACTATGATTGGAAGTACACTTTAATATATACATATTAATTTATGACTCTAATGAATTATAATTTATCATTACTTATTACTTATATTTTATATTACAACTATGGTAAATATAAAACTCTTCTTTGCAAAGTGTGATTACTTTCGTGTTTGTTTGCTCATAACTATACTTTTGCAGTGCAATAAGCAGATTATAGCGCACCCCCCCCACACACACACACACACTCAGACAAAAGCCAGCTGTGTAATTAAAGACCCTTCAAAGGGCCAGTTATCATGTTTTCATCATGTTTTCATCCTCGACTATTTCTCATTCATCTGCAGCATTGCCATAGAGTTGATCCTGGAGGATTCATGGAAGAGAATAACTGGGGTGTGGTCGGCTGGCTGACCTGGGAGCAGCGGACGAAGCCGCTCCTCCTCCTCCTGGTCCTCGGCGGTGGATTAATACGTGAGCGTGTGCTGATATGTGACAGCCTTGGACGGGTTCCTGCGCTGGCTGGGAGTCGGCTTGAGGGAAGCAGGCCTACGAGAAGAATGAGCCAGACAGTTGGCAAAGCCTCCGCTTCCGTCTCAGCTGTCGGTTGGTAGTCGGGGCCATGTGGCCGAGACACTGCTTCCTGTGTCCAAACACTCGGAGGGGAAAAAAAAAGCAAAAAAACCTTCAATCTCATGTGCTCTAATCCCATTTGTTGGATTAAAAAAAAACACATTCTTATGTGTTTGAAAAAAAGGGATTCATGTGTTGCACCCTTTGTTTGTTTTGCAACCACAGGGAATGCTGGGAAGTGTTGCTTTTCTCTTGTCATGTGTTTGATGTGTCGCCCCCATCTGGTGAGAAAGGTAACTGCAGTGCATCCATGGAGACATGAACAAATAAAACAAAGTACTTCCTGACGTGTTTTTAGGTAAAATCCTGCAGCGTGATGAAGTGCAATACACGAGGAGCATTGTGGGTAAACGGCATCCCCGGTCTCCTCGTCTCAACACAAGACGTATCACATGAAGAGCAGGTGAAAAGAGGCCTGCAGTCCTTCACTGAGTCCTGGTCTGCGGCTTCTAAAGGTCTTATGTAAGCAGTAAAACTGGAGCTGAGCATGATGTAGTGTTAACAGCGCTCAGGTTTTACAGCTCCGAGCTGTAAATCTAACGTGAGTTGAGGCTGGGACTACGGAGGCATCGGGACGTCAAGGGCAGCACAGGAGGACCAGGACCAGGACCTAGCAGGGTAGACCCGCTTTCCTATTACAGGGGGCGAAATGTTGCTCAGCTGGAGTTAAGTGCATGTGTTCGGACTACTTTCAGCTGCAGGGTACAGATTTCCAGCCCCAGAGCGCCGTGATCCACTGTTTCATGTGTAGCATTAATAATGTTTACTGACATCACACATTGTTACTATTTTATTTATGAAATCAGATTGAAGAGCAACAGAGAAGCACGTTCCAACACTGAGGAGTCACGAGATAAATGTAATCAACACAAATCAAAGCCTGAACCCTTTTCTCCTGGAGACCACATCCATGTTCTGCTCATTGGATTTTCCAGTTACGGTTTGGAAGAAAAGTGTTTTCTCTGACAGATTCCTTGCGTGTTTAATATCGTTGCAAACTCTTTCTCCTGGATGGTTCGACCCATTTCCCTGAAAATGATATTCAAAATGAACAATCCACAAAAAGACGACGACACACTGCAGCTGGCGAGCACATGAAACATGAAATCTTTTTATCAGAAACATGGAAGGCAGGGGTCACATGGTTTAGACCACCTGTGGCTGTGGTGGAAGATGCATGAATACTGATACGACTGCTGAGACAAATCAGTGTCAGATTTATGGCTACAGAAAAACCGCAGGCTGACCGTCGCCGTAGAGTTAAACACTTATTCTGGGTGTAGAATCCAGCAGTGGCTGCATGTTATCAGTGTTACGGATGCCTGCGACGGCGGTTAGCTTCATGTGAATCGGCAGCGTTTGATAGCTTGTTATTTATTTAGCAGCGAGCGGTGGCTCGAGCCTGTTTACTGCAAACAGCTGAGGAGGACGGAGTTTGTGGAAATATGCAAACGCAGAGGCAGGGGGACAGTTTGGTGTCCCACAGAGAAAAAAATACTAGATATCATGCATTTCTTCATTCAAAACCATATCAACTCCTCTGTAAATGGTATTTTGGCATCACGAACAGTTAGCTCCTCCACTTGCCGACTGATTCGCTGAGTAAAAAGCATCATCTGGAGTCTCCGGTGTTTCCATTTGGAGTATTTGCTGTAAATATACAATATGAACACAAATGTGAATGGATTATTTCTCAACGCGATGGGTTTATTCTCAACTCTACTACACTAACAGAGTATCAGACACGATTAATTTAAATGAAGGTGACATGAATGACTGAATACTGCAAACACAATACAGCAAACTGAGATTACGGGCTTCAGACTGCAGATCTGGGAGTGTGCAACATCGCCACGATTAGACCATTTTAAACTCTGAACGATGCTGAGATGGTGATAAAAGATTTCATTACAAGCCGGATCTCACTTTTCATAACCAGAGAGGTTGTCACCTGGTTACAGGTTCAGTTCAGTTCAGTTTATTTCCTTGTCCCAAATAGTCAAATTGGTTGCAGACAGGATCACATACCATACAACAATAGACACAGCATACTAGGCTAGAGTATATACAGACAGATATGCACAAGTAAAACAAATAAGTTAGTTGCAATAAAAAGGTCTGGCAGTGGCTAAAAAGATCATCTATCCATATAAGAGGAAGGAGGGGGGGCTATGTCTTCCTATTGTGTGCATTTAGTACTTGGATAGAAAAGGGAATGAAAAGAGTTTTAAAAACTCCCAACCTTCATTCCCTTTGTGGTGTTTTCACAGGTGCATTCTGGGTATAGGTGTGGTGTTTCAGTGGCAGTGTTTAGCAATGTGACAAAAAACACATGTACCAGTTCTTGTGTCTTGGCAATTGCAAAAAATCATCTTTAAATAAGCACCAAACAATCGGCCCCCTTAAGGATCGACTCAGTTGTGCGTGTTCTTTCCAGGATGCAGGACTCCCCATGAGAGCCTGTCATGGTTCAGTCCAGAGCTCATCTCCTGCACCCACCGAGACACACAAAGATATAGACAGAGGTTAATTGGGCTCAGATGCGCCTCTCTGGTCCTTATGGACTCGGCCAGCACTCATCCAGGCCCACATGAACACACATGGGCCCATGTACTCTGATAGTGGGTCACCGTCTGGTTAAAGGCCTTGTTTGGGAAAGTCTGCAAATCAGAACCCTCAGCTGTGTGTGACTAGTCAGCAAAAATGTATTCTGATACCATCTGCACTCGGAGGGTTTCTTAAAAACCGCAGCATCTTACAGATGCCCAGAACGGATTTGGGCATTTTTCCATAAAGCGCATTCAGTCAGAGCACCGACGTAGTAGAACAGAAGACATCGTTATTAAAAGTACCACGAGCCAGAAAGTCCACCACGGGCAGGTCTAATGGCTCTAACAAGCTGTTCGACCTATTCATGCTAGGAACGTTGCGTTGTGATGGTAATATCTGAACACAAACCATGGTTTTCTTTCAAACCAGGTAGTTTAGTCGCCTTAAAACCAGCCATGGGTTTCACAACATCACGTGTTTCTGCGATCGGAATACAAGGCCGATATGAACCGTAAGTATGATATGTGTATTTGGCTCAGAAACATCAACGTTTAAATGTATCTTTGGTCTGCACAAACATACAACGCAAAAGACCGACATTTGAGTTTTCCTTTTACTGAATACAGTTAAAAGTGGAAGATTGTACGGAAACAATACAGGACCAGCTGTCCAGCTTCCCTCTTCCTGAACGCTTGTAATGAAGAAGATATCTGTTGAGCCTGCAGCATTATCCTCTATTTACCGTGATCAATACCATAGCTGTGTTCTTAATTAACCCTGTCAGGAAAAAGAACAAAAAACTCTCATCTCATGCTTCATAAACCGCTCTCTAATATACTACATCCATATGTATCGACCGGTAAACAGGACTCTTCTAAGCTTTTATGTGGACTCCTGCAAATGAGTTGGCTAGGTAAACAGCATATTCTCCTGTTGTAACCTTGACAACAACATAATGGGAACATTATGCAATCCATAAGGAAGATCAAAAATCTGGCCTGGTATCATTACGAAGAACATTCTGTGTTTAAATGCAGCAGCTCTTCAACAGGATCCGTGGAAGAGCAGTGAGATGGAGAGACAGACAAGTGCCTGTCTATAACCCCCGAGATGCTTACGGAGATACGACAACAGCTCCGAGGCGTTGTTAGGCGTAATGACTCGAGTATCAGACGCCTCCTTTGATAGTCGAGTCATTACGCCTAACAACGCTGCTCATCATCACTGGAATGCACCGCCTCACCTAGAAGATTTCAAACATCATAGGCAATACATGCGAACTGATCAAATGTTTCACATGTGATGTTACATGATTTGCACATTTAATGGCCTCATCAAATGTCAGTTATGTGTTTTTTTTTTCTTGGAAAGGGAAATGTGCAGGATTTAGTGGCCTCTAGTGGTAAACACCCTCCATTGACCCCTCCCTTTCCAAGAGTGCATAGGCAAACAAGTAAAAACCGGTTAAACTGTGCTGTCTTTACCGTAATAACACTAGTTTGGGGGCAACAGAAGTCAGATAGTGTAAATACAAAGGGCTCATTCTAACCGAACAAAAACACAACAACATTGAGGCAATTATATATGAAAGCAAATTTATGTTCAGCTTTACGTTAGCTTGCTTGGTTGTCATGGCAGTAAGTTGACTTTGAGTTAAGATTGTTTCATGAATTGTATATTTATTTTCATTAATTTCATCAGTTGCTTTGTATTTCTCTGAAGTTGATGCATGTCTCTTTATAGTCATAGTATTTGTCTGAACGTTGTTGTTTTGCCCATTCTCATAGTCTAGTGAGTCTCTATGTGTCTCTTTGGAGTTGATGTTTGTCTCTTTGTATCTCTTTGCAGCAGTTTTGAGTTGTTGTTCTGGATGCTGTAGTCCTTTTGCATCCACTGACTTGTGTCTACGTGTCTCTTTGGGTGGCATTTGGAGGTTGTAAACTACCCATGTACCTATTTAACGCAGATCAAATGATTTCCAAATCAGTTCCAAAATCTCAAGTAGGCCTATCGCACTAATTCCAGGCTTTGCTGCGTTCTCCTCAGATCACAGAAGCAGCTGTTGACGATGTCATATAGCTGCAGGTATCCAGCAGAAGCCACCACAACGAGTAAAAACATGCTAATGAAGTCGGGGCACGAGGAGCACCGAGCGGAAAAACACTCGGCAAAGCGAAACGCGGCTCCGTCTGATCGGCGCTCTGCAACCCGGCTCTCCATTATATCAACACACAGTGTGTCTGAATGACGCTGGCACACACACCTGAGTTCATCAACTCTCCGTCTCTGCTTCTTCCTCTCCTTTGCCAACATGTTTTATCTCTTCCTCCCTCTCTCTCTCTCATTTTCTGTCCCTGTCTCGCTCTCCCTTCCTCAGCGTCTTTTGATATGCTAAGCAGCGCCCTATTTATAAATCGAGGGAGAAAACAGAGTAGGTAAGGGGACAAATAAGAAATGCCCCATGTCTGGGAGGGTTTGAGTGAGGAAAGAAGGGGGATTGTGTGCTCGGCGGATCCCTACGAGGCATGTCACCCAGGTTGAATAGATGTACATATCATTATCTTTCCCCCCCAGTACATGGCGATAATGATATAAGACAGCAGGGCGAAGGGAAAGAAAGGAGCCATTGTGCAGCGAGGCTGGGAGCCAATAAGCATGGCTTGTAGGCTGAGAGCCAATTGTCCAACTCTCTAGTGAAGACAGGCGAGTCGTTTCAACGATGCCGAGGCCAAAACACTGAAAGCCCTCAATTTCACTTATAGGAATATCCTCATTCAACCTTCGACAGAGGCATTGTGCATGAACGGGAATTATCAGTTCATCAGTCAAACGCTTCTTGACTTGTGCTACATTTTCATCTTTTGCAAGATGAATAAGTGCCTTAAGATGCAGTTCCTCAAAGAGACACTAGGTGCTTGCATTAAGATCAGAGGAGCGAATTCACCAAGTGAATAAACTGTAGTTCTCATAGCGACCACAAAGCTGTACACCTATAACTTCGCCACAAAGAATGTAGCATCTCAGTGCTACTGTGCTATTTGCATGTATTTATATTAGGTTATAAAGAGTGTAACAGTACACACAATTCATGTTTCGGTACATACCTTGGTTTGTGAGTCACAGTTTGATATCTTTTTGGTGAAAACAAAGAAAAACAGTTTAACATTGTCGGCATATGGTTTGACCCGAATCGTGGTCCATTGAGCTTGATTGACCTTGTCAAGCAGGCTAAACCAACTAGCATGCTACAGCAAAACAACAAAATGTCTAGACTACCTACACTACTTCATTTACATAACCCCTCAACGTACTACTTTTACACAAACCCATCACCTTTCCTTAACTCCTTCTTCGACCGTGGAGCAAAAATGCGATAACTTAATTTTAAGTTAATTAAAAAGGACACAATCCGGCCCAAGGGGTGCATCATCAGAAGAGAGTTAGATTGTTGTGCTGGTATGATGGCCTGTTAGCACATAGTCGATACTTCCTTTCTTCTAGGGCTTCTCATGGGGACACTGATTCAGCATTTCGATTCGCAGATAATTGGGTGGTTAGCATGAACAGAAGCATGATCGATGTCATTCATGAAAACATCTTTTGTAAACAGCACTTCCACCAGAAACTCAAGTTTTGCTATTTATTTAAAGGAATTCAAAACAACAACTGCCAATCCATATGAACTGCAGTAAAAGCAGTCAAGTAGTCGCCCTCAAGGATACACCAAAGTGATGTGGAAAAGCAATAGTGGAGGAAAAAAGAAATAATCAGGGAAGGAAGGAAAGGCCAGTTTCTTCTCTACAACATAGATTTGGGAAAGTCAGATAAAGTGTGTGTGATTGTGATTTTCTGCGACTTGCTGAGTACAATGATGAGGAGCTAATCTCTTTTTGGGGGAAGGCATGCTACTACTTGTTTAAGTTTAATCTTCCTTCACCTCATGGTCAGACACATTTCGGATCACATTCCAACCTTCCCTCTAGGAAAATATATGTATTTTTTCCGAGCGGAGGCCAACGTCAAGACCGTTACACTGACCCATCCTACTAGCCTGACACTGTTTTTTGGCCGTTTGTGTTCAATTACAGGGACATCAAATGTTTTTGGCAGCACCACGCAGCCTGTAGCTTCCAACTAAAATTTGACTTCTTTTTCTGCAAAATGATTGAAGGATTCAGTTTAATCTGCCCACTCGTTGGGTCTGAGCCCAGCGAGTGTCTGATAAGCTGCTAGTGTCTGCTTTCCATCGTCCAGACATTCTCTGGGTTATGAACCCTGGAAAGGATGGACCTCCGCATGGCCACATGAGCTGCTGCTGATTAAGAATGTAAATGAGTGTATTCCTTCACACCAAAAATGAAACGCACATATTCCAGGTGTCAGTATCCTTGGAAGAGTTCTTGTAACCTTTTCTGTTCCACATCTATCTTACCCACAGGCCATCTCATCTATTCTTCTGAGGCCGGTCACACACTATGAGATTATCGGGGGTCATTTTATATCCTGACATTTGAAAGGGAAATCCTGATCCGAGGCTCGGCTGGGTCGATGGTCTGAAAAGATTACCTGGTGCCGATGTGTGACGGGGTTACAGATTCGGTGTGAACAGAACTGATCTGAGCTGCGAGCATAATATAAAAGCAGACGTCCCCTGGAGGCCCCCGAACAACTTCAGAGGAACATCAGCGAGCCAGCGGCCGCGTTAGTGAGCTGGATCTGCTGCTTTAGGCTCATTAGAGATCAGAGATCGATGACCCGTGATGTTTAAAGTCACGAAGTGAAGGTTTTTAAAAACTTTTTCATGTATGGTGTCTCCTAGTCGGGACTCTAGAATGAAGAGCCAGAAGGAAGATATTGACAGCACTTTTTATTTGGATTGTGTTATTTTTCTGCAAACAAAATGTGATATCATCAGAAGAATTTTAAAGGCACTTTAAGGAGTCAACGCCTTTTCTTTTGTTACACATTTTTTTTAACCAAATGCCATTACATTTTCATCTGCAAATGCTTTTTTGATTTTCGTTAATGGAATTTAGATTTGTGTCATACGTTTGTTTTTTCAGCCAATGAACTGGGATGACATCCCTTCACAATAAAGAGGACATATATATATTTTTTATTTTCAGTGTCTACAAGAACATATTTACATGCTTGAAAAAAACATATTTCTCCTACTGTCTGTCTGACCATACCTTCAGCTGTTAATGTATTCAAAGTGTTTGGACCTAATGATTACGTTGGGGCTGTTTAAGTGTTTGTACTAGGACGTTGATTGGGAGGTAAATGTAGAAGTCCACCGCTTGCTCACCAGGGTGGATTTGCTCCAGAGCCTCCTTGCCGGGGGGATCGGTTTACTTCACTCACACCAATCGAGATCCCTCCTTCCTGGCTGTAAAGGGTTGAGAATACTTTAGCTGAGAAAAAGTGTAACTTCAGCACCACGGACAGCTACAGGGGCTTTATCTGCAGGAAGCACAATTAGGCTACAACTATTTCAAAGCCATGGACTGGTCCATGGATTTTACTGGGAAAAAACCTCAGTCAGATAAAGGATCAATGAGTCAGGCAGACTGGACCAACATGTTCTGCCCCTAGACTCTCTCTGCTGTACTCAGGGATGGAGGGGGGGTTGACAAGGGCCATGCGTTATGGTCATGTTGCTAACAAGGAGGACGGCCTCGCCATATTGCCTTCTACTCGTACCCTTCATGGTCGAAGAGGCCGGTCCGAGCCTGAATGGAAATGTGAGGATCACAGTTAACTGTCACTTCTGCTGGTCTGACGGACGTCGTGGTCTCAGCGAAGAGGACTTGGGCGTTTCGCTTCAGGTGACCACTTAAACCGGCTTAATGGAATAGAGCAAAAGTTATGCGCTGTGCTGCAGAAGCGCTTCATTCTCACTCATAAACGTGTCACACGCCCTCCTTTCTTCATATTTAGTGCATCTTACTGCATTTCTTATTGCGTCTAATTTGCCATAAATGCGTCTGCATTTCATCCGTGTCGTTTTGTTTTGGTTAAGAATCCATTTTTGCTGCTTGGTAAAAAATCCTAGCGGGGGCAAAAAAAACTCTTCAACTTGAACATCAGCTCAATTTGAAAAGCTCGTCTGCCTCTCAGTCTGTCAAAGAGTTTGGAAATGAAATATGTTTAATTAGAGCAGTGAAAATAAAATTGACCTAAATGTCTCAGTTAAGTACGTGGGACTCCCTCACCTCTCCATCTCTGGCTCTCCCTCGCTCATCACCATCCAACAAGGTCCCCAATACCTCCATAATGTGCTTATAACCTACATTTCTATTGCACCGTTAATTACCCTATCAGTCTCTCTCTCCACCTCCTGTCACTCTCTTATTCAGCCCCCTTTGTATTGAAATCAAATTGTACATTATCACTTCAAATCCCGGTGATAGAAGCGTCTTATTTAACTGCACCCTTCTTAATCATGCTCCGCTCCTTTAACAGTTCATATGATGCATTAATCAAATTTATATCAGCCCCCGAATGTCACCGTTAACTGCTCTGCCACCTTTCTTAATCCGCCCCTCGCACCGCTCCGCTCATCTAGAGCTTCTACATCGGGAAAAAACCCACATTTGTTAGAAGTCGCGCATCCCATCAAACATTAACAACGATGCTCGCCGGAGAGGAGAGCGCCGCCCGCTTTGTAGTCCCGACTTGACAACACGGTCGGGGGGAAATTGGGTTGGAAGGGCCGGTGTATTCTGTTTGAAGGGGGGCTTGTAATCAGTGTCTGGGTTCATTAGGGTGAGATGAGCTGGTGATGAATCACCAATCACAAAGAGCCGTGGGCTCGGCTGGGGCCATTTAGCATTTCCATTACATCAGCATGTCTTCCCTTCAGGCCCTACATCTACTCCTCTGGTTGAAAGTCTAAAAGATGAATGATGGTTTAAGGTCGCGTAAAGGTCACGCGTGTTTGTTTGTTGTAAAGTTGGAATTGTAGTTTATTCAGCCGTCACAAGAAAGATGTGAGCAATAAACTTGAATCAGTCCCAGTGTGTGTGATTCAATAACTTGATGACAAGTTCAAATGAAAGGAGGATCAGTGATGACAATTAATAGGTAACGACAAGAGGAGTGAAAAAAAATATGAGAAATATGCTGCGTTGGATCGCACCTTTCCTGTTTGATGTTAAGGACGAGATGAAAGAGGCGGAGACACTCGGGTTTGATTCGAAGTGACGTTTGGAATCGCGGTGAGGAAAGATTACAGTTCTCCCGCTGACACGCTGTACTATTTGTTTGTCTCCCTGCCGCCAAAGAAAAACTCCCACAATGCTTTGAGAAGACACGGCTACAGACACACGGAGAAATACAGTACAGACAGATGCTTGGCACAGTGTATCTGGAGTGTGTGTGTCTGAGCCATTAAGGCTTTAAGAAGCTACGGAGAACAAAGCTGTGGCACCATAAAAGGTCCAGCTGCTGTAAAATCAAAGTAATGGCTGCAGGAAGGAGGTTTATGCCTTCAGCGGCGCCGTTATCGGCCTTTAGAGCGATGGGAACCCTCGATTCTACATTTCTAACTTCTTCAGACAAACGACACCAATCACTTGGGTTTTTGGTCAGGTGTTCATCCCACACACACACACACACAACACACACATACACACACACACATACAGACACACACAACGCAGGCAAGTCAACACACACACTTTTATCTCTCCTAGCCAACACTCTGATGTAATGTGCAACGAGTGAACATTCAATCATTAATTTAGACTTTCTCATCAGCGCCAACATGCACCTGCACCCGCATGTCTAATAAAATGAAAAAAAAACCTGGAGGCGTCAGGGCTTCAGAAATTTCAAAATCAAATCCAGGTGGATCAAATCAGGGGGCGGACAAAGCAAACACACACATGAAACACACACATGGGCAGGAAGTGGAACATCTGAAGGGGTGAGTAGCAAAATAAAACAGGAAGCACAATGTCTGTTCCCCAAATCCCTCACTACTCAATACACAGTGAGTTGTCCATGTTGTCCCAATGCATGGTGAGAATAATTAGACCCTTGTGGAAAGAACTGTTCAACCAATGGTCTCTAACTGAGCATTATATCCCATCATGCATTGAGAGCAGCAACACTCCAGATCCAGCAGCCTTCAGAAAGGAAGCTAGAAAGGAATCACCGGATCTCCGTGGCTCCGCTGGGACTCGAGTGGGATCAGTCGGTGAGTGTTTTTGCATGTTCCAGGGCCCTGTGGCACTCCACATGGGATTTGCTGGAATTCATGTCAATAGAAGTAAAAAAAAAGGAGGGTTTCAGGAATCATATCAGATTTGTTGTGTTATCCAACAAATCCAGACCGGGGACCTGCACCTTTGGGAGTCCAACAAGGCTTAAATGAGGATTCTGACATTCAGATTCCCTGAAACGCTGGTCTTTGTTTTTTCCACCATTAGCATGTGAAATGTTTATGGCAGGCTTACAGCTGATTTAATAGGTATTTCCCCCCGAGAGACACTTGTAGAGAAGAATTGCATTACATGCAAGACATTGTGTAATACATCACTCCGAGTGGGTTATTAGACGGGTGTATTTGCTCCTGAAATTTATGTTTAAAAATAAGTCAGATTGTATAGAAAATCAGCCTCCTTCTCTCCTGATGTATTATCTCAGTAAACATTTAGAGTCGAATAGATGGAAGTCAAAATGAATTACCTTTATTTTGATAATTCGTTTAATCCAATGTGATGTATAGTACTATTGCTGAGGAATATTATATACACAGTCTAGAAATAGTATTACTTTGTTGCTCTACGGACATTTAGGAGCTTCAGTCTAATTTATCTAAAGAAATAATTTCCCTTTTTCGTACTTTCATAGACTGTTTTGCACCACAGAATTGCTTTTATCTGGTCTACAACTCTATAGATGGGATAGATTTCCTTTATAAGGGCACAGATCACACACACACACACACACACACACACACAACCATGGAGCTTGATGAATGAAAGGTCGACTCGGCGCTCTAATAGCTTTGACTTGCTGACATTTTCGGTCCAGCTTCGGCGAAAAGAGAGAGATTAGAGCACGTACACACACACACACACACACACACACACATGCTCTCCATCACTCACATATTCAGGCTGGCATGTTGTCTCCAGACATGCAGGGATGCATAGACATCCACCTGCACTGGGAATACACTCATTCATCTGAAGGAGTGGGTGGTGCATCAGCCTGCCTGGAGATAATTATCTCCATTAAAAAACATTCATAAAATGGAGGCTGTTCCATGAGTTCCACGATTCGATTATTTGCTGTATTAAAACCCGATGCAGAGAGACAGGCGGCGAACCCCCCCTGCTCTCCCATCACTCGATCTCATCCGATGTATCACAGTAACTGAAATGTCAAATCAAGCGTCAGCGTTAAACACTGAAGTGCCTCTGAGCTGCTTTCTGTCGTCTCCTGCCTCTCAAGTGTGACTTATCATCTCCGCCACAAAGGGAGACGTCGAGAGACTTCCGGAGACTTCTTGGAAAATGATGAGAAATGTGAGCGAACAGGGCAACAAACGTCAGGGCCGGTGCTTATCGTTCCGATGTTTTGTTTTTTTTTCTATTTTCCTGAGAAGACTTCAGAGGGACAACAGATTATATAAGAGGTACCAATTATAAAGGCAAAGTGTTAAAATAAACCGATGAGTGTTGATAATCAGTTCATTTGGTAGATTAACTTCCAACATGGCAACACAATTGCCTGAAATTAGCCTTAGCTACCAGGGATTGTACGTCTTTTCAAAATAAACTTCCGTCTTCACGGGAAGTTAGGTTTATGTTCGTCTTATATTCCTTGATGTTACTCGAATGGCAAACGACTTACATCACTGACGAGTGACTTAATCCAGGCTCTGAATAGTGAAGCCAAATCTGAAGTGCCTTAAACTGTCATTCTCTCAGCTTGACACCAGGGGGAGACTCCTCTCTGGTTGTATAGAAGTCTATGAGAAAATGGTCCTACTTCTCTCTTGATGTATTATCTCAGTAAACATTGTAAACATGAGTTTATGGTCTCAATCTCTAGTTTCAAGTCTTCTTCAATCCAGCATGATGTTCATTTAGTAAACATAAGGTAGGTTAACTTGGGTTCATGATTTAAGCTACGTTACAACTTATTTTGACCCGAACCATGATCTTTTCCTAAACCAAGCTGTTTTATTGCCCATTGTCTGTTTTAATTCAGTATTTCAAGCAAATTCAGATGTTAAATTTACAATGGTAATAAGTATTATTTTGATTTTTTTTGTTAATTTACTATTTAAATAGTTGACTTATTGTTTCAGTGCTGAATTTAAATGGAAAAGAATTTCTTACAACAATTAACTAGTCACAGGGAGTAGAGAGTACATAGAGTTTGACTAGAGGGTCTAACTTTACACCCACGTCAAGAATGAAACAGTTTGCCTTGAGGCACTTTGATAAAATATGCCAACAGGTGGATTTGCTGAACATTTCCATCTGATATGTCTCTCACTGACTTCACTTCTACACACAGAGATATTACTTTTGCATTTCAGCAGATTTGTTGAGATGGATAATTTTCGGGTCGTGATGAATTATGTTATTAAATAAATGTTTAACCTCCTCCCTTTGAAGTAGGAATGGCGTCCATGGGACTACGACAAAAAGGGAAAAACAAAACGTCAATCTTCCGCCTCGCTCCCGAGTCTTCCTCCCTCTTCGTTGTGATGTATTCAGCGGGGGAGGACTCACAACTGTGCCGTCGCTGCTTCCCTCCTCTCAGTCCCGCCTGTCAGACTCAGTCTGTCAGTCCTGTTGCCTGATCCCCGGTGCGTTGTCAACAGGTCCCAGTCTGGAGTGGGTGTCTCCACATCCTGTCACTAACTTGAACACCACTTACTTCTCCCCTGTGACAACTATGTCTCGCCTTCATTTTCCTTCTCCCGGACCGAACCGTATCATCTTTGCTTTTTTCTTTCAAGGTTTTTTTTTTTTACGGTTACTGAATGCTGTCAAGCAAGGAAGTGCACTTTTGTGCATGCATTCATATGTAACTCAGTCTATTTTGGTCCTCCATCCTACCGTAGACAATATAAATATTTGTGTCACTTTTTTAACACACTGGATACCCCCTAGGCAACAAAACCACTTGGTTAGACTTAGGGATCATGGTTTGGGTTCAGGTGTTAGCAGTTAGCTCAAAGTCAGGCGGAAGACCCTAGAAAACCCATTTGGAAATAACATCAACGTAATTTACTACCTTTTGGACGAAAAATGTGAATCCTTACAGTACGTATACAAAAACATGGCAGAAGCGTGGTGATGTCTCTTGGGAAATGAACAAGAGATGAAACTGGAAAGACCTTGAAAGATTCCCGCTCTTTTCTAAGCGGCAGAAAATAAAGATTCTTTCAAAGAATATGAACATATTGATTCTCCACACATCGCCATTGGTTCATTTCCCTGATTCCTGCAAACAGCAGGTAAATTGGACGATTCTGCCATCTTGGCGTTTCCCCTCAGTGTGTTTACTCTCGCTGACCGGAAATTGGGGGCGTGGTCTCGTGCCAACAGCATGAACATTTAGACCAAGTGGGTCATTTCTAGAATAAGTGGAAGTTTATGTTTTGTAAGATATGGAGATAAATCTGCAAAAGGGCCTTATAGGAGAAGAGAAGGCAGCTGGAGTGTGGGGCTCCCACTTGTACTATTTATCCTTGGATGTGTGGGTTTTTTTCTTTGTAAAATGTCAGTTCTGCCATCACACTTTAAATGAAAAAGATGGTTTTACAACCCAGAGAGATTCAATTCAGGTGAATAGAAATGCTCAAAACAAATCTCTATTTGACTCACTTAAAGCATAAACTCTTCAAGGAATGTGGTTGTGTTGGTGCTGAAAAGACAGGGATCGCACTAGTCTGACAGGTAAAAGGTATATGTGGGGGAGGGGCTGGGCTCTGATGCTGTTTTAAAGACATAATGACATTTAAAGACCAAAAAAGGAATTTGGCTTTGAGCGTCAGCAGGCGGGAGGAAATAGAAACGATGCAGCAATTAGTGGTTCACAAAGGAACTCAGAATATAGTCCGTCTAACATTTAGGGTGAAACTTAAAAAATCTAATTGAAATAATGACACAATTGCTCTACTGAGGCGAGAGGACAGTGTTCCAGTTCCACACCTGTAGGTGACATGATGCACCTTAAACATGTGGCCACTACCAAAAGATTATGATTGTTTTTTTAAATGCATTTGAGTCTTTTATTCATCAACTGAATGTTTTACATCGTCACCGTGAACGTGTGTTGTTTGGTCGTTTTAGTTTGGTCCCAGCAGCGTCTCCGTAATCCTGTTAGGATCCGTTTAGGAGGCATCGTCCAACACACAGCCCCCCTTTATGCCAAATCAAGCTGGAGCACAATTTGCAGCAACAAATGGTCCAAACTGCTTTGATCGCTTCATGAGCGAAATGAGAAACAGACTTGGAAAAAGGGGGATATTTTGGGGAGAGATAAATATAGTAAAACAACAAGAAATCAGCAAGTTTCAACGTTTCCATTGGACATCATGCCTTCCATCTCTGAGTGTCTCAACATTTACAGAATATTCCAGCCCATCAGACAGGCTACATGACATATAGCCATCCATAAATACAAGTACGATCCGAGTTTCTGGAATTTATAGGGGCTGAGATTCCATTGTTATGGTCATAAATCCAATTTGAAAAACTCCAGCTACCTGAGCCCTTGATGCCTCCAAAATTATTCTTGTGCTCAACTTTTATATTCAGTGAAGGAAAACCTGTATGACTTGAGTTTTCTAAGTTCCTATGACATTTTAAGGACAGACAATTATTTTGATGTATTTCTACAAATGTATACTCTGGTTTTGGTAGAAGATTTGTTTTAGATTTGGGAGGATTGAGAAGAGTATCAGAAACACATTCAAGTTTAGTGCTAAGATGAGGAACTTTGATGAAGACATTACAAATGGAGCTCAAACAGTATTTTCTGTCAATAATTAAAGTTTTTGGTCCATTCATGAGTCATGTTATTCTCTTGAAAGTTCTTATATTTGTATTAATAACATTATTCTGGCTCAGTCGTTGGCGATGCCCCCTTACAGCGAGGAGGTCCAGTGTTTAAATCCGTCCGTCAGCTGGGACGTGCATCACGCCGTCTCTCCAAGGAACCGGATCTGATGCGTGTCTTCGTAGGCTTGGCGTAATGAATTCTGCATTCACCATGATGTGTTTTCAATGTGCTGGACGCACATTTACAAAAGAAATGTGTTAACTTCCAAAAATAGAAGGTTCTTGCAGAAGCACAGCAGGTCTCCAAACCGGGTAGACTTAGTATTTTTCAATAGTCACATAATAATTATTCTGGATGTATAAAGGGGTTATGTTTTATTTAATGGGTTATTTAGGATGTCAACAAAGAAGCATGAAGTACCTGAAACCTGGGTAACAATTATGATTATAATACTTTTCCTGAAGGTTTGAATTGCTGAGTCGAATTGACCTAAAAGATAACATATGTTAAAGAATTTGAGGGTAACAGGAGGGTTAAAGACTAGTGTCCTTAAATTGCAATTTGGCATGAATATCGGATCTTCACAAAAGTACAAAAATGGTCACAGCTGCCGACAATTAATCTTTTCAAAGCAACCTGTCGTTGCAGAAAAAGCACAGGTGCAACAAAATCCCGTCGGCAGTGGCTGACTTCCATCAAGACAGAGCCTCCTTGGCAGAGTTATTAACAATAAACGTCAAAACCTTCCTCCATGGCAACATCGTTTTCTTAGTTATAATTCCTCATGAATGCTTTTCAGATTAGTACTGGCTTTATTCTTTTTAAAGCCT
This sequence comes from Chelidonichthys spinosus, assembly GCA_029853015.1. Lineage (NCBI taxonomy): Eukaryota > Metazoa > Chordata > Actinopteri > Perciformes > Triglidae > Chelidonichthys > Chelidonichthys spinosus. The sequence continues at coordinate 2,432,739 of CM056823.1, forward strand.
CATTTTTTATCAGCTTGACACCCGCGTCCATGCGAGCCTAAAGAGGCGTCGCTGGGCTTATTCAAATGTGATAAACTGTACACTTTGTATCCAAGCACCAAAAACACTATTTTCTTTATTTTCCTTGAAAGAACAATTGCAGTGTGTTCTTATTGAAATGCATCCTCTTTGTGACCTGAAGCCTGCTTTCATGGCTCATCGAGGGCCTCTCGTTTCCAGGCGTGCCTCGTGGTCACGGCGCGGCACAACCACAGCAATCCTCAACACCCGAGCAATAAAAGGGCAAATAAAACATACCAGGATACACTTTTCATGAAATAATTCACACATGCTGGAGCAGAAGGGCCCCCCTGGCAGACATTACCTCTGCATGAATTGTACTGAGGCAGCGTGGTGGTGGAGTGGATCTAATTATGTGTTGTGTTGTGGTGGAGAAGGAGCATCCTGTCACGGATTATCTTTTAGCAATTTATGGAAAAGTCCAACAGATCAGCACAACTTCCTGCATTCATAGACTTGGATATAACCAAAATAGATTCTTTTTAAAAGATACTACGAGATGCAGATTGCCTGAATGTGTTGAGAAATAAAGCATTGAGAGGACCTTGCATACATTTAACAACATCAGCTTATAAATTGCACCATGTTAGCCAACATGCTAATCACGATTTAGGATCGTATGACGTTGTGAACGTAAACGTTGCCACAACTGAATTAGAGAAGTTAAAATAGAGCCTGATTTTGTTTGATTTATTTTCCTTTATTTATGCAGGGAGACCTTATGATTTATGATGATCTTGTTGTAGATTATTATTATCATTGTTATCCAAAAATATCTGTGGTGCAATGAAAATGTGTTTCTTAACAAAAAGTAAAGGGATGCCAGGAAGTTTAGCTACGTGAATTGCCATTTTAAGAGTTCAAGCATATTTTGATGATTATCAAGATAATAAAGCGAATTATTCACAAAATAGTTAAAGTAAAAATATAAAACTTTCCATTTACTTTTTGAGATACATGCTAGTCTAAACCAACTTGACATCACATATCCAGCAAAAATTCTGAAGGTGAAAAAGGAGTGAAGGGAAGTAAATAAATCAAAAATAAGTAATCACAATTCTGTTTACAACACAGATGTTAACCCAAACCTTGAAAACCTTTTACAGAAACTGATGACACGATTTAAAGCAACACCATCCACACTATGACAATGTCAACAGAAAAGGAAACAACAAGAAAAAATCAAGGTGAGAAAAGGAAAACTAATGGAAGGACAAACAAGGAAAGATGATGGTTTAGAAAGGAAAGAAATGAAACATCCCTGTCAAGATCAGATAATGGATATGGGAAGACAGGAAAGGAAACAAACGATGAAAAAGGAAAGGAAAGATGAGATGTGAAAGGCAAAGGAAAAGTCAACATGACAGGGAAGGAAGAGGAGGATGGGAGAGAAAAGGGATCGGGTTGGAGGGTCAGTACCAACGATTTGCTTCACAACCTCTACATTGTTGCTGTGTCGCCGTTGGAAACCAAATCAGCAGCGGGCACAATTGGACACACAGCCCAGTGGCCATGAAGAGAAATCCAATCACATCAGAAATCATTAAAGCAGATTGTTCCTGGAGCGTGGCGCTCTTCTGCTAAATGGCAAACACGTGGCCGAGAATGAAATGTACAAACACCTGTGATGAAGAGCATCGAGTCAGTACAGTCTGTTAGAGTGAGACAGTGGTAGTTAGGGGAGGAGGTGGTCCGAAATGTGGTTTTATCAGTAAATAAACAAGAATGAGTTCTGAACTCTGTGTGTTGTGTGCGGCCAATTACTTTCATAATAAGGAAACAATTGTGGCAAAGCCTTTTTTATTGGTGATTGCTGATGCTTGGTGACACTCAACCAGTGGCCTTTATCCAAAGAAATGGAATTAGTTGTTCACTCCGGTGCACACGTTAATTAGCCTTTCATTAAAAAACAAAACTGGCTGAGTTCAAAAGGGCATGAAGCCACACGAGCAGGGCAAGATGCCTTAACGCCCTTCTGAAAGGTTTTTAGACGTATTGATCCACACTCCCCTCTAGGGACCCATTGGAAAGAACATGATAAAGTGCCCTGTAAGGTCCTGTTCTAGTGGAGAAAACATGATGATGTCCCCTCTAGGGTTCCCGTTGGATAAAACATGATAAAAGGCCCTATAAGGTCCTGTTGTAGTGAAGAAAACATGACGAAGTGCACTGTAAGGTCCTGTTCTAGTGGAGAAAACATGATGATGTCCCCTCTAGGGTTCCCGTTGGATAAAACATGATAAAAGGCCCTATAAGGTCCTGTTGTAGTGGAGAAAACATGATGAAGTGCCCTGTAACGTCCTGTTCTAGTGGAGAAAACATGATGATGTCCCCTCTAGGGTTCCCGTTGGATAAAACATGATAAAAGGCCAGGATAAGATCCCTTTCCAGCAGAGAAAACATGATGATGTGCCCTGTAAGGTCCATTTCTATGGGAGAAAACCCAGTAAGGTCCCATTTTAGTGGAGAAAACCTGATAATGTGCCCAGTAAGTTCACATTTTTTGTGGAGAAAACATTATGAAGTGCCATTGCAGGTGCCTTTGCAGTGGAGAAAATGAGATGAAGTGCATTAATAGGTTTAATAGATTAAATTCTACATTCATCCTACATTCTAGACACCACCACCACATGCAGCCCTTCCCCCTCAGACGGTATGAAACCGCCAAACGTTATTCCAGTCTCTTTGCAGAGTTATAACTGACCGATTTCATGTGTTCACATGATTCATGATAGAAACAGTGTATGGTGGTGCGTTCAGGCTCCGAGCTGTGCAGCACTATAACTTGGAGGCTGCATTTATCACATATCTGTCCGGCTGCCTTCAGATGGCTGCAGGGATTTAATTAACTGATTAACTTTAATTAGCCTGCTGAGGAATCACAAGCAACCGTAAGCGGGAGATGGAGTACTTTGAGATATTTTACCAGCTCCAAAGTGAAACACTGCAATGAACATCTACCATTGTATGCTTTGAGGCTCAAGGACTTTTACTTTGGTTTTGCTCTTTCACAGATTGAGTTCAAGCAGTTAACAGAACCAAAGATAGAGATTGAGAAACAATGAGTTGAACTTATGAAGAAATGTCATAAAATATTTTAACATCTAACGTTGAGCTACATATAAGTTATGTCAAGGAAGTCAATAACAGGCCACATGTCAGCATCCACACAAGACTCGGGAGAGACTACTGACTCACATGAGTCACATGACTGATACAAATAATCACTCACATCACTAAAGACCAAGGGCCCTAGTTTCGTAGACCAGCGCAGGGCGGCGCAGTGCAAGTTTCGACCTGCGCAGCCTTGCGCACCGTCAGTTTGGCAGTTTGGTGGATCGCCTGCGCCAAGATGGGTGTGGCGGCGCAGCAGGGGGGACGTCACAGATTCAGCTTGGCGTAGCGGAAGTTTCGTGGCAAAAAGCCTCGCCAAGACTGCGCTGAAAGCTCGCCAGCTCCGACCTGGTCTACTTTCAGCGCAAGGCGCAAATAAAGTCCATTGATTCAATGCGAATCACAGCTGGCGCAGTGGAAGTTTGGCGGACCGGCGTTCAGTGCGCACACGTCACCGAGATCTCACAGGCAGGTTTCCACAGTTCCAGGCACATTTAAATGCAATAAATAATCACAACAAACACTATTTAATGCAACTAATTGAATCAACACGTGGATTTATATCTAGATTATATATAGATATAGATTGTCCCGTCACATCTGACGTCAGATCAAAGGCGGATGGCACGCGTAACGGAAACTCAGCCTCTCGGACCAAAACATCTCCCTCTCTCTCTCCTGTTTTTTATAATATCGGCATTGTTATTATTATGATACGCGCGCACAGCGCGTGATGCGCGTGGTGGGAGCGGCGGCGCTGCTTCTGTCATCGGGTTGTCAAGTGACGGATCTTGCACTGAACCTCCCCTAACGCATTAAAGGAGAGGAGAGGAGCTCATTTGATTGGTGAAGATCTGAATCGGCTGTATTAATCCCAGTCCACGCCTCGTCTCCTCCTCGTCTCCCACTCACGCCTTCTTCTCCTCCCTCTTTTCCACTTGCGCCGGTGGGCGAGACGGGAGGTGTGCCTGCGCGAGCCTGCGCGATGCACGAAACTTGCAAAGTCCAGGCGGACACACCCCGTCGGCGCGGCGCAGGTGCGCTGAGAGCTGACTGCGCCTGGTCTACGAAACTAGGGCCCCAAGAGTGCTTATTTGATTTTTATTCAAAAATACAAACATTTTAGTTGAAATAAAAACTGTTTCACTTTTCATGGTTAAGAAGCGATGAACGGAAATTATAAAACAGTTTGATTTTCTTTAATATTTGACATTAACTTGACTCAAAGTTGTGGTGACAATTTGTTGTGCTGTTTTCAGTTGCAGGTTGAACTTGAGAATGAATCAACACATTGTTATTATTGTTATTTTATGCCGTTTATAGTGAAAGATACATTGTAACTTTTCCTTCACACCTTGATCCTGACCTCCTTTCTCTGCACACTTTGCTACATTCTTATATTTCTCGACACATTTTTATTCAATATTTAATATTATTTATTGTCCTCAATATGTCAATGCCCGCCATGTTTTTGAGGAGATTGTAACAAACTGCATATCTCCTGAAATACTTTTTTCAGGTCTCCATTCATTCTGCTGAACCACACAGTTCCATCGGTTTACCACAGGAGGAGCAGATAAGCAACCGCCCATTAGAAATCAATGCACCGTCCTGTACGCTAATGTGGCTAATGTGTGAGCAGAGCTTAACGTGAGGACGTTTATCTTGGAAACATATAAGAGCAGCTTGCAGGAGGTGAGGAGTTAAACCTCCAGGAAGTTTCAAATCTGTGGAAAATGTCAAGGTTGTTGTCTTTTACTGGAGATTCCTGGGGCTTTTTTTCTAATGTCCTTATACACCAACTAATCATAATAATAAAAATGCACACAATGCCTGCATCCTCCATATTCGTTTGATTTCCTTGTTGCCGTGTTTCTGAGCGACCGTCTTTGTGATTCAGTGTAATCTTGGCCTTATAACCACACACGCCGTCCACCAATCATAAATCAGTTAAGAAGCTACGATTGCCGTTTCATGATGTGGATTTTATGAGGAGTCGTCAACGCCAGATGGGATGAGGGTTTTTTAAAAAGGTCCACCTCTGAGCAACAGTACCTGCACATCCCTTTTGTCTTCTCTATGTGAGTCAGATCCTGTGATCATGATTAACATAGAGGACTCATTAAGGGTCCTGAACCAGAACCTGATTAGAGGGGGGTTGGTCTGGGGAATGGTGGATCCAGGGGATCTGACCTTTCTCTGTCTCTCTCTCTCTCCTACATACATACACTTCTTCTCTTTAGTGTGATAGGCTACTGACACACACACACACACACACACAGATATTCCCCTACCCCCTAAACTCCCCCTTATCTCAGTATCCGTGTGTGTTTAACAGTGAGGAAGGCTTCTAGTCTGCAGGAAGTCTGAATACCTGATGCATGAATGACTTTGTGTCTGAGGGGGACAGACGGAGAGACAGACAGACAGACTGAAGAGGAACATACAGACACTTTTTTATCTTCTGGGTTTTACTCCCACTGGAAATATCCACAAATTCAAAAGACGCTTGTGCACTTGGAGCCGGTGCTGTTTGATTTAAATGCCCACCGGATAGTAATCTGGTTCACAAACAGGCACATTTACCTGTTATGACTCCAGACTGGATGTAAGACGTGGACGTAGTCATGGTGACGTAAACCGTTGGCCGTCCCCATCTTCGATTGTTTGCACCAGGTGAAGGAAGTGACCATATTTGGACTGTGGAGGAGCGACGGGTGGTTCTGATGAACACAAGGGGCAGACCGACATTACTGCATCTGGCTCTATCTTCTGATGTGAATCTGTTAACAACGTTAGCCTCTTGAAAGTTAAACTTCACCATGTAACATTAGTAGCTAATTGCATTGTTAGCGACGTAGCGAGGTGACGATCATGTGTCAGTGTGTCAGGATGAGGATGTATGTTGGTTGGTCCGTCTCTTCTCCAACGTCTATAAAATACATATTTGGGTTGCCTTCATGTTTGGAGATTTCTCGTGGGTTTGTGTCGGAGAGACTCTCGTCAGCTTCCTCTCCTCCTTTGACATCGACACACGTCTTCGCTGTAAGCTGCATGGAAGACCGGACGGCTCCGACTGCATCCATTACCCAAGTGCACAGGTACCTCTGCATTTTTAATGCAACCTGTCTGTCTCCCTGTCTGTCTGTCTGTCTCTTACTGAAAGCAATAACAATAATTGATTTCACCCTCGAGACCGCCGAATGCTTTCCCCCCTTTTACTCAAAGTAAAATTAGCTTAGCAGAGAGTGGCTTTTACCTCGCAGGAGCGCATAATAGAAGCTAATATGTTGCATGTGTAAAGCGAGAGAGGAAATGGGAGACGACATTAGTCGGCTGTTAATTAGACAATTACTGTGGGGAGAATCCAGCAGCGTCGAGGAGCTATAAACACAGCTGTTTCTCACCGGAACCGTTAAATTAAAGTTTGGACTTTGGGCTCAATGTTGCATCATGGGAGGAGAGGATAACGCTGTAATCCCGGAGTCCCTGCCTTTCTTCTGCTCATTCATCCCCATGAATGATTTTTTTTTTTTAGATTTATTTACTATTGTCGCTCTAAAGCTTGTGAAATTACCGTGAACACTCAACACGTTCATTGTTAAACCTCTGAATCACCTTTATTTGCATAATAAAAAAAACACTCCCTGTCGATATTAAGTTGAATTTCCATTATAATTATTATCATTAATTCATCATTACATGAGTGAATTAAAAAATCTGTCTAGCTGATGAAAAATTTAAATAATTAAATGACACAGTTTTGCAATTTTCAAATATTATTCTTACTTTATTTTCTATTTGTACATTAAACAGGTCACAAAACTATTTTGTTCCATCTGTGATGAACTAAAACATTTTGTCTTTTACAAAATATGTAAAGTGAAGGGATTCCACTATGTTTTGCTGCCATTTTAAGATTTGAAACATATTTATGATCGGGATAAAATGTCCATCCCTTGTATAGATGCAACAGATGCACCTTCATTATCAGTAAACACAAGGCTAATACCCAATAAAACAATTGCTCCATTGTATTACATATTTTATGTTTTTTTTTTTATTATTGGAGTTTTGTCATTGTCTTTATTTCTACTACGTGACGTTGTTCTTTGACTTTGTGCCTGGTGTTTTTATTTCCTCCTAATTGTTAATTAACAATAAATAGTCCAGATCAAAGCTGTGTAGGCAATAGATTTCCTTATTCATTAGATTTTTTCCCCATTTGTAATTAAATAGTAGTTTCGGTTGTGTACATCAACTGAATGTATAATGTCAACATGGTTGCTCCACTGTAATAAGTGTACAAACAATCACTTAAATACCATTTAACAAACAGGAAATAGTGTTTCATTGTCATTTTGGATTCAACTGTACTCTATTGTACATACTGAGTGTCTTCCACTGCCTTATTGGCATCGCCTGTCTGCTGGCATCTAAGTGTCAGACTCTACTTCACAAAATCTATAATTGAGTATTAATGATGTGGGCAAACCGTCCCAGTCCAGACCATAAAACATGAAATCTGTCTGAACGTTTTGTTTCTTTCTAAGCAGAAAAACCCCATTCAACCCAGTGAAGCAGATTTAACGTCGGTCGTAATGACAGTTGGAGTGAAGAGACGAGCGGAGACGAGTTTTCGTCCAAAATGCGATCCCGAGAGGAGCCTCGAGAGCAGCATGCGGGCATTAGCAGATTGAGCGACAAAAATACCGAACGAGGAGCCAATCACGACTGTGATCAGCGGCTCGGGAAGAACGACAGCCGGCCCTCAAACTTGTAGAGTTTCTGAGATTGATTCATCGTCTCCGTCCTCTGAGTTTACCGGCAAAATGTTCAGTGTATGAGTTTCAGTCAGAACCTGCAGCGATGGAGGAAACGGTGAGCACCACATCAAGTGTTGCTGTCATACTTTATTTGCGTTAACTACTCTTTGTAAAGTAGGGCCGGGGCGGAGTAGGTGAAACCAGATTGAAGCCAATCAATAGGGCAATGTTAAATCTAATTCAAACTGGATTCATGACTCCAGATTTGAATCCAGTTTGAATGTGGGTTATGTTTCTTCCAACTTGCTCTTTTTGCCAATTGGTTTATGAATGACACGACAATATGTAAGTCAAAAGTCAAATGTATTTGTATAGCACAATATCATACTCTGTTGTCATTTAAAGTGTTTTAATTAATTTATTGTGTACAATAACAATACCTTTTGTCATTTGTAGGCCATGTAGTTTTTTTTACTGATAGCAATGTATGCTAAGATTTACTGTTTCATAGTTTCCAAATGTATTTTACCTAAATTTTGTTTTTTTAAACCCTATGACTGATGCTTTGCAGACCTAAATAAGTGGTTTTAATTGCCTAAATATAATAGCAAATGTTTCACAGTAACAACGTGGCGTTAGAAGCCTTAAAATGCGTCATCAATGGCACACGGCAATATTATGCAATTCACTTGCCTTTCCATGGGATCGAGGTCGTTTCTCAACGTTAATAAAACCTTGTCCGAGAGTAAGCCAGGTCATGTTATCCTTGGAAGCTTTGTCGTAGGAAAAAGTCTGGTTGCCAACGGCGACGCTTTCGAGGAACTCCAACAGTTATAACGGGATCAGACCTATCGCAGATTGATTTGACGTGTATTTGTGATTCATCAGAGAAAATCGTATAGGTACTCAATTAAATTATTGTGTGTATCATATGCCTGTTAAGATTTCAGAGTTATGACTCAGAAGGAATATAACGTTTGACTCACACAGTTTCCAAAAACGTCTAAAGGCAGCGAGGCGGCCTCTAATCAGACGTCTATTTCATGGTCTGAGAAACCTAGATAATGCTTGTTCTTGTACGAGGCAGAGCCGGGTTACAACCTCACACACTATCGTTGCCTCATGTCTCTCCCCTCCCCTCCCCCCAGGACTCTTCTGGCCTTCTCTGCTGCCTTTGTCCTGCTGAATGACCACGTCTGTTACAGACCACATCCTGGCATTTCACCACGCTTAAATGCCATCTGGACCGATGAGTTCCATTACAGAGGAGTACTGAATATTTCATCCCCCACCTCCACCTGTAATGTTAATCCTGTCCGAGCGGGGCAGAGGTGTAATTAATATGATGGGAATGGAAGGTCCCATTACATTTAATGATATATGCATGGGCTTTAACTCGCCACCTCTTTACATTTAGGTCATTGTTGTTTTGTGATCTCAGTCTCGGCCTCGTTGTCCCGTTCCAGACCACGTCATGATGAAACTCCTGGCCCATTATTTCTTAGAATTGATTTTTAATTAGATGTTGCAGCTGGAGTTTGAAATAGATCATGAAGGGGTTATCTCTAAAAGATGATGTTTCTAATAAATGTTAAATGGATCTACTTTTCCAGTCTTTTCTAACACACACACACAGATTCAAACGCTGATGTCAGAGGCTGCCATGCACTGAACCGCTCATCAGGATCTAATCCAACTCATTCAGTATCTTGCCCAAGGACACTCCGGCATTCGGACTGGAGCAGCGGAGGATCAAACCACCGTTCCTCTGATCGGAGGATGACTCGCTCTGCCTCTCAGCCATAGCCTTCCCCGCCTGCACTCTATTAAAAAGGCCAGAATAGACCCAGAAATACAGTACTGCAGCAGAAAAGACTATGAGACACCATGTTTTACTACTACTGTTGCAAAATAAAACCTGTTTCATGAGGAAGAAACCAGCATTGAGGACGCCACCAGCTCCAGAAGAGAGCTGCTACAGGCGACGGGGATGAATCCGTTAGTTGTACGAACTTCGGTTCCACATCGATACCAAAATGCGATGTTCCGCCCGTCGGCTCTGATATCCGTCGATTCCAGCAAATAATCACATCCGAGCTCCTTTCGCTTCGATACGGTTCTACCACGGATATGAGAGGCGACACGTTTCTCTGCACTCCCAGCATGCATGTGTGTACATGATTAATTGAGACTTCTCTGGAAACATGTACACCAGATACACACACACACACACACACAGGCTCAAAGACATCTGCACACACACACACACACTCTCCCTCAGGGTGGGCCACCCTTACATATGATTCACAGTCGTTAGGTGATGCAGGACCACCGAACTACAAAGCGGAGACGCACGCCTTCATCTCTGCACGTTGTGAACCCGTCGCTGCGTCGGCTTGATGGATCCGGGATCTGGTCCCTCATGGGCTCCAGACTCGGGGCTCACCTCGTTCTAAAGCATCAGCACTTCAATCAGAACCGTATTCATGTGTGTGTGTGTGTGTGTGTATGTGGGGAGGTGATGTCTTTCATGATATCTGCACATGTGACTGTGTGTGTCTGTGTGTGTGTGTGTGTGTGTGTGTGTGTGTGTGTGTGTGTGTGTGTGTGTGTGTGTGTGTGTGTGTGTGTGTGTGTGTGTGTGTGTGTGCTGTGTGTGTGTGTGTGTGTGTGTGTGTGTGTGGGTTGAGATGGAGGAACATGTGTGTGTAATGAGGTGGAAATAACCGTCTTTCAAGAAACTTCCCTCAGCGGCGTGAACTCCCATACATCTTGTTAACTGACAAAGCTTTGAAGATGTGTCTTTTTAACTTAACACAGTGAGGTGGAGATCAGACTGTTGCATGCACACACACACACACACACACACACACACACACACACAGGCGGATACCCTATATAACGCAATGGGTGGGATCAAAACAAGAACAACAAGCGAGCAGGTGAACACAACTTGACATTATTTTCTGTCAGACGGAGATTCGGGCCGTGACAGACAGCAATGAAGAGAGCGAGTAAAAAAGGAAAGGTACGGGAGACAAATACAACATGAAAGCCCAGCTATGACAAAAAGACATTCATTGTAAAGACATCAACATCATTGGAATGCAAAGATTTTGTCGGGGTTGGCGAAACGCAAAAAGGACCCAAATGCATGAACTGACAGAGAAGAAATACAACTGGGAAGCCAATAAAAAGACATCAAATGGAGGCGTGAGGCAGAAAAATCAGGTTAAACACAGAAAGCAGATGACTGGACACGGACACAAGAAAGTACTCAGCCATCAACGCAGGTGAACACCACAGACAGGAAGTCAAGCAAACACAAGAGAGCTTCAGAACAAAAGAGGAAATAACCTAAAACATGACATGAGAATGCTTGATATTCAGTGACTAACAAGTTGTTTATTGGATTTCATCCAAAGTGTCAGGATGAGTAAATGATCATGTTTTCAGCTCCTTCAGGAACATTCAGCCTGGAGGAACGGCAGCAGAATAACCTTCGAAACGAGCCACAAATATGATATCCGTTACGCCAACAACATCCCCCATCTCAATGAGTGCTTACTTGAAATAACTAGCATGCTCACACTGTGGTGATGTCACTCATTCTTATTGGACAACATCTAAGAACATGTAGAGACTGAAGCCCCGTTTACATGAAGGGAAAACGCAGATATTTTCAGAGGCCAAAGAGGAGATTTCTGTGTTGTCATGTCAACTGGGAGAAACAGGGTTTTAGGTTCTCAAGCATCACAGGAAGTCACTTGTGTATTTGTTGTTGTTGATGCTGAGGATTCTGATTGGCTTGCATGGCTTTATCCTTCTCCCTACACTCCCGCCCGTAGGTTTGGCATCGCTAGAACGGCACTCGACGGTGGATTTGTGCAGGTTGATGTAAATGACAACTTTTGCAGGATGTTATTTTTGAAAACGGAGGGGGGGGATATTCATTTCCCTAAATGCCCTGCTATGTAGAAACGTGGCCTGCCTGACATTCTCTGACTTCATACAGAACTGACATTTAGTCAGTCCCGTACTGCAAGTCATAAAATGACACGCCGTTGTTATTGCACGCTAAATGACTTACAAATTGTCACACACTACCTGCCGAGACCCGGCTGCTGATCCACTTTCTGCACACACACACACGCACACGCACACACACACACACACACACACACACACACACACACACAGTTATGACTGTACTATATTAGCTGTCTCTAAAGGTCACTTAAATCAAATGGGGGCGAAACATTTTCCTCATCGCTAGCACTGAAGCATGATCACCGGGGAACATAATCTAAAACACACACACACACACACACATCCCTGTAGCTCTGTCTTTGTGAGGACAAGCCTTATTCCACACCTAAACCTAACTTCAATCTGAACCCTAAAAATCCGTGAAGACTTTCCCTAAATCTCCTCGCAATTCAAATGGTCCTCACAAAGATAGATGTACAAGCTACACACACACACACACACACTCCAACATACATACACAGTTTCTTTTAACCTTGATATACATCAGTAATCCGACAGCACAGCCATCAATGTTTTAACCCTCCACCGGATTAGGCTTGTTTCACGGCGCAGCGTCCATCCTCACATCCAGGACTCCCTGCAGCCTGCGTGTCGAGTGAGCAGCAATTTGTTGTTGTTGTCGATTCCGGGTTGCTGAAAAGTCAATGGAGACGCGGAGGCAGCGGAGGGTGAGGGGCGCCTTTAATTTCACCTCCTCGCCCGTCTCAGGCGGCAAAGGGTGCAGCCGGGGCTTAATTAGGATGCGTTTTAAATATTGATGGGCCCCGTCGCCCCTACTGTACGGGCCACGTAGGGAAACCGGAGCACAGGAGAGGAAACTCGATGAGAGCAAACACACACTCTGACAGCTCTGAACTGACTGACTTATTCATTAATTAAAATAAGAAGGGTGGCTGAAAAGAGGGAATGAATGAGAGAGGTTAGACCGCCAGATAGATTTTACTGATGGAAATTAACTGCAGCCCCTAATCGCTCTGGTTTTAATTATGGCTAACAAATACCACAGACAGATCATTTAAAGAGATTGTGTGACGTTGTATCTCAATAGTTTCTGTAACTCTGAGCCCCAAATCCAGAACTGAATATGAATCTACAGACAAGTCTTATATAACACTTTTTCATTAGACATTAGCGAAGCAGGATGAGATTGTGCATTTGTTCGGGACTATTTCCGGTGGCGGATGAATCCAGGGAGTGTTTCTAGAAGCAGGCTTATGAAATTGTTAAAATAGACAATTTTTTGTTTTGAGTTAGACATTTAAAACAAATTGACTACTCTTGTGAAATATCATTGCTAGCGTTGAAAGTTGCCAGGAAAACAGGAAAACATTTACTTAATATTATAATATATATTAGACATGATTTCATTGATCTAAAAACATAATTATTGATGGCTATGGTGGGAAATGTATTTTAGAAAGAGAGAAGACTGTAATAAATGTTGGATTATATTGCTAATTTTGGGGGCGTGGCTTTGGAGGTCCAGGCTGTCAGTGGTTTGGTTGGTGACTTTCATTGGAAAGACTTTTCAGCGCTGTCATTTTTCTGCAAACATTCTTGACTTCAAATCGGGATAAAGAGCAGATTGAGGCTCATACAGACATGCTCAACACTTTCCCAAGCCTCCTTATTTTATGGCCTTCATGCCTTGCATGAAAATGCTTGTCTTACTGACCTGCTGTGATCGCTTTAACAAGGATTCTTTGGAAACGTCTAGTTTTGGATATAAACAGCCAGCGTTTCTAGGAAACAGCTGCAGCAGTTTGGCCAATGTCACGGAGGGGCGACGTTCACAGGAAGTAAGAGCAGAGCTGCTGGAGGCTTTGAAGACTACCAGACCACTCAGTGTCACGACTGTTGTAGAAGCAAAGCTGCACTCTAATGTGCCGGGACGCGTGTCAGAGGTAGAAAACGGCGTGGAACAAGGTCAAAGAGGAGAGGATAAGGTATACATATGGAAAGAGAGAAAGAGCAAAGTGAAGAGCATAGCATAATGTCATATCAACATACAACAGAGTACGACAATAAATCAAAGATGCATTCTGCCATTAAATCACAAGAAAGCTTTAATGGCCATAAAAATAGCTGAAACTGGAATCGAGGCGGTGCAGGAGGAGGAGGGGGGGATAAAATCAAATCTTAAATATAAGTTTGGAATGCGGCCAAGGCAGAAGAGAAGTGGGGAGAGAGAAAAAGCAGAGGCATGTGAGAAAGAAAGGGTTTGACGAGTGACAGGAAGACAAAGAGAACAGAGGTGGAGGTGAATAAAAGAAAGGATGGTTAGAAGAAGAGAGGATGAATTAAATTGGGAAAGAAATGTGACGGCCAGATAGCAAAAATAGTGCCAATCTGCTTTAAAGAGATATCCTTTTTTTAAGGAAAATAGTTCAGTTTCCAATACATTGTGATGTATTTAAATGTCCAAAGTGGAAAAGTCTGTGTTTTACCTGCAGGATCAGCCAGGTTCTCTGGAGCAGAGAGAGACGTTCAAGAACCACGTCTGCCATCTGCAGTCGTCAAGCCGTCAGTCAAACCTGCAGCAAACAGGAAGCACAAAGCCGGCTGTGGCGTTGGAAGAGGTGACGGTGAAACTTTAATGATTCCTTCAGGGAAATCAAGATCAAAACCTCCAAAAACATCAAAGGCTCACACGTGGATGAACATATCATTTATGAAAATGATACAAGATGTTAAAAAACTAGTGTTACTGGAGAACAGAGTGCAAAAATAACAACATGTCCTCCTAACTGAATGACAGAAGAGGTTGTTTACATGACCGTTCTATTCTAATCCTGAAACATTCACTTTTAAACACATAGTTGATGTTGTGAAACACTTGATTATGTTACTGCAAATACATTCTTAAAACTAACGCAGTTACGTAGTAAAGTAGTGATGTAACCTAATGTAACTCATCCACCCCAAACTCTTCCCGACACTTCCTTTGACGCTCTTTAACAGGCGGCAATCTCCGGTTCTAAAAAGTGAACCATAGCTGAAGTGCCTTAAGCTTGAATTCTCTCTGCTGGTCACCAGGGGGCGACTCCTCTCTGGTTGTATAGAAGTCTATGAGAAAATGGTCCTACTTCTCTCTGCTGGCCACCAGGGGGCGACTCCTCTCTGGTTGTATAGAAGTCTATGAGAAAATGGTCCTACTTCTCTCTGCTGGCCACCAGGGGGCGACTCCTCTCTGGTTGTATAGAAGTCTATGAGAAAATGGTCCTACTTCTCTCTGCTGGCCACCAGGGGGCGACTCCTCTCTGGTTGTATAGAAGTCTATGAGAAAATGGTCCTACTTCTCTCTGCTGGCCACCAGGGGGCGACTCCTCTCTGGTTGTATAGAAGTCTATGAGAAAATGGTCCTACTTCTCTCTTGATGTATTATCTCAGTAAACATTGTAAACATGAGTTTATGGTCTCAGTCTCTAGTTTCAAGTCTTCTTCAATCCATCATGATGTTCATTTAGTACATTATAATTTGGAGTCCACCAGACCAGAAAGCAGGGGATGCTTTAGGGGGCGGGGCTTATCTGTTAATTGGCAGGTGCCGCTTGTGTTCATCAGATCCACCCGTCGCTCCTCCACAGTCCAAATATGGTCACTTCTTTCACTGGTTGCGAGAATCCAAGAAAGCCAAAATGCTAAACTCGATGTCTACACCGTCTTATATATATATATATATATATATATATATATATATATATATATATATATATATATATATAATACTCAAGGAACACTGAAGACATTCTTGAGTGGGTGGAAATGAAGAAAAAGAAGTAGAAAGAAAACTTTTGTAAGGAGGGCAGAGGAAAAGAAGGAACACTTTAAAGGTGAAGGCTGTGGCCTTGACTAATGGTCCATACGGCCCGGTGGCAGCCGAACCACGGGAAGCCGCTCAGGTCGGCCGTGTGCGTGAGCGAGCGGGGGGGATGAATATGCATCGCTTCCTGTCAGACGTCAGGCTGCCAGCAGGTTGCCAGCTTGGCCCATTATAACCGGGGAAGACAGCTAACACGGATCATGCACGGCTCCACACACACACACACACACACACACACACCGTACATACAGAAACAAACAGTGTCACCTGACAAATGTTTGCACAAGTATACACATCTCTCTCTGTGGCCCGTTTCCCATTATCATTGCCTGTCCTCTATCATAAAAATAACGTTTTCGTCGTAGCCTCGCTCTTCCTTCACCTTTTCTGTCTCCGTTAAAGTGAAAGTAAGATGTATGGCTGTTTCAGACACGTGCTTGACAACGGGAAGACAGGAAGACGTTTACAGTTCACTTTTAAGGACATTTTGCATGTATTGTCTTTGCATTTGAAACTGTTAGTGTGTCATTTTATTCCATTCTAGCTCATCACATTCAAACAGGTGGTAAATGTTGTTAAATTTTAGGTTTAAGAAAAGGTCATGGTTTGGGTTCAAATCATGACATGTTTAAGTAACGCGTTGGGATTGTGGACTCCAGTTTCGAACCTCGGATTTTGGTGTCTTGGTTTTTCACCAACAACTAAATGAAATAATGAATGAATGACAGCAAAAATACTCAGAAATACTCAAACTGAAAATCAGTTTGCATTCACTGTCACCTGAAACACACTTTTGTCCTTTTAGACCTTGTGTTTAAGGGATTTCCACTGTAAAGGTACAAAAGTCTGGAATCTTAATTAAATCACAAGAATGACTCGTTTTGTCTGAATGACATGAATGCGTCCCCACAGCTCCGGCAGATCTGGAGCGAAGGGAAGTGTAGAAGAAGTTCAGTCAGTTTAATAGAGGGGACTGGCGGTGCAGACCTCTGGAAGCCTTTAGACGAATGGAATTACACTACAGCCACCGAGGATTCCCAATTCTGACTGGCTGTCAGGTGTAGATTAACTTTTCATGGATTTAAGGAGCATTTGATGTCGTTCAATTCAGGTAGTCACGAGGAAATGCAGTTCTAGTTCATTTTTCTACACAGAACAAAAGAGGGCAAAAGGAAAGTCTGGCATTGTAACAAAAACAATTTGACATCAGGGAAATCTTCCTTGATGTTTGAACACCAAACATCATCGGTGTAAACACAGAGTCCACCTCCTCTCGTCCCTCCGGAGTCCTGCTGTCAGGTGCAGCTTGATCTGGGCCACTATGGAACCAGGTCTCTATAAAGATGTGCTGGGTTAGCCTCCAGTCTTTTTTCTTTTATTGGGCAAAAACGTGATTACAGAACAGGTGAAGACAAGTGCCATATGGTTATAAACAGAAGACAAGAGAAAGAAAAAATAGGTACCAAACAAACACAAAAAGAAACTCGGCTACAGTCACAACCTCCTCACTCGGTCTGCAGCTTAGATGGTTGATTCAAGTGTCCGAAAATGACATAAATACACAGATACCTGTTTTATCAGCTTAAAAGAAACTACAGCATTTCAATTTGCATCTACAATAAACCACACGGAGGAAATAAGTGACTTGACCCAATTTCATTATCTTTAAACATGAAAGACTGAAGTCTGTGCAGTTTGTCAAACCCCAAGAAAATGTTCTAAAATTGCATTTTGCTATCTGGATCAAGTATGACCCTGAATAGGATAAGCGGTTACAGTGACATGGATTTTTATTGATAGCCTTTCTAGCATGAAAGCATATCTGCTCCTTTATGGTTCCCTCGTTTAAGAGACTCAGGGCCCTATTTTGTGTGAAGGGTCTATGATTTGTGAAAGGGCTTTCTGAAAGTGGAATATAGATGATAGGATGTGGTGATTAATAGATCACGTCAGCGGTCTCATGGCTCTGAAACAGCCGAGTCAATCACAGCGATGCATGACGACAGAAGCACGCTTCTCCAGGAAATCACATTGTTGTGTGGATGTTGCAGAGCGGCACGATGTCAACACACAGCGCCACTAATCTGGAGCCAGAGGCAGATGTGTGGGTGGTTATTTAGCTTCTACGAGGATGATGGGAATGAAAATGTTCAAAAAAATAATGTTGATGAAGGCCTTTTATATGATCGCATCAATCCGGCATTTCTTCCCCTATCCTTAATTCTACTGTCTCATGTTGTAAACGGTCACATCACATCGTAGAAATGTGCCACAATGGTGTTCCGCATTTCAGGGATAAAACGTGAAGACAAGCAAAGTGGGCAGCCGTGTGTAATGGCGCCTCTCTGTAGATTTACGCTGCCTTCGGATGGCGGCAAGAGACGGCCTTCCACATGCCACAGGCCTTAAATCTGTGATGCAGCTTCCAGGACGACAGTCCCACGGCAGTTCATGGAAGAGTCACAATTTTTTAAATAGTGTACAGGGACACAGATTGCCCACTTTTTTTCGTATTGCTCAGTCATGACAGAATCACATAAATGCATTTAATTTGTGTCCACCTCGAAAAACGATCCCAGTTGACTTTCCATTGACGTTCGATCTGAGGTGGTGTCCACCAGAAGCCAGAAGGATCCAGATACAGTGAGGTTGCTGCTCAGCCACTTTTGTTCATCAGATCCACCCGTCGCTCCTCTGCAGTCCAAATATGGTCACTACCTTCACTGGCTGCAAAAACTCCAAAATGCAGAATTTATATACAGTGTTTGGTTTATTCTCAGCACAACGTCTTTACCATCCATCCATCGTCTACAGCTTATCCTGTATTCAGGGTCGCGGGGGGGTTGGGGGGGTTGGAGCCGATCCAAGCTGTCATTGGGCGAAGGCAGGGTTCACCCTGGACAGGACACCAGTCTATTGCAGGGCTTGTCTTTACCATATTATAGCAAAAATACCAACACCTCATTCAAATGAAAATGAAATACAGCCTGAATTCAATTTGAGTTACTATGCAGTCCCACAGGTTGCAGCCCCCCCATATGAGCACGCACCTCAGATCTTAACCCGTATTTGAACCCACGTCTGTACGTATATTTTCCAACATTAATGCAGAAGCTTTTGCACATACATTATGCAAAAGTCATTGAGTATAGTCACACTGAGATTTAGAGAGAAATGAATGAATATTCTAGTATTTGAATTCCCCATGTTAAATTATACGTTTGAGCTTGAATACAACTGTGGCTGTCGTGACAGAGAAAAGGAACGGTTTATGGGGGAAGTGGTTGGATTTTTAACCCAGAAATTCACGAGAGTGCACGTGGTTGCCCAGTGAGCCACTGGGGTGCCTCTACATAATATGATTTGACTGCTGAAATCCATATGAAGGGAAAGGAATATGAAGAGGGTGAATGGGGGGATTGTTGCAGGCAGTGTTTTTTTGTGTGCAAGGAGAATGGATAATCTATAGGCATGGATTTACATTCATCTCCTCCTCTGTGGAGCTGATTTGGCAGAGAAAACACACGACTTATGAAGACATCAGCTATGGGGCTTTCAGTCAAACTGCATGGAGATGAATCTCAGTGTGTGTGTGTGTGTGTGTGTGTGTGTGTATAAGAAAAAAAAACCCATGAAGACGTCAATCAAGTGAACATCCTTGCAGATTTAATGGCAGCACCAGATTATACTGTGCTCTCGTGGCCTACTGCACATTTATTATGAAAAGAAAAAAAACAAACTATGGAAGTTTATGATACATATAATTGCATTCCCGTATATTACATATTGAGTGGTATTATGCGTTTGGAAATGTCAGTAAGGCTGAGCTTTGCATACTAATGGCAGCGCTCGTGTTTCTACAGAATACAGTATATGCTTACTTAGCTCCGAACCAAGAAAGCTTATTTCACTCTGAAGAGGAGGGCAACAATTTGCATCTTAATCCCCACCGTAACATGCACTCAAAAGCATATAAGCAGTGGAACAGTGGCTGGTCAGGGGCCTTCCAATGCAACCGGAGTGCTTGCATGAATTGTGTGAATATTAATTGCTCCTTGCTGGAGTCCTGGAAGTTTGATAAGAAGTTGGCGAATTATCTGTTTTCTCTCAAGCAAAGCAGGATCCCATTATTACCGTACATGACGCACCGGAATGCCAAATGACACTCTAACCTCCATCCTGCCAACTGTTGTCCCTGCAGAGCCAGAAGGTATCGCCGGGGCGACATTCTACCACAATATTCGTGCATGACTTTATCAATCAATGTGGTTTAATAGTATTGGTCGCTTTTTTCTCTTTTAATGACAGCTTTCGCATCACTGCATGGATGAGTAAGTAATAACGTTAAGCATTTCCAGAGTATCTATCTTCATCGGGATGACGTATGACGCTGGGAGGAAGTTGATTTGATCGTTCACGATATTCTCTAGCTCTGTGCAGATTGATTGATGGACGTATGTCATGATATTACTGATTGTTGGTACTTGCACACGTCATATTTTGTTTTGCCGGAAGAAGATATTGGATTTTGATACCAAAATATGAGGAAATTGATTTTCTTGTCATTTTTTCCGGCATGTATTGTTGAATAGGGGCACAACATGGAGGGATGTGATCTAAAGGGCGTTATATATAAATAGACACATTTCTTGCAGGTGGTATTACATTGTAATAACTAGTTGATGGCTGTTCCTTACAGCGTTCCTATTTGAGGAGTCTCCTGTCCTTGTTTGTTAAATATTGGTAGAAGGAGGGTAAAGGTTCAATGCAACCCAATCTACAGCATCGAGATGCATCCCAGGAATGCTTTTGTCATGAAACTGAACTGAAAGTAAACAGAAGGCTCTTATGTTCTTCATACTGTCGGAATCTAAGCAGCATGATAAAGATTCAGCAAGGAAGCGATCAAACCTCCAGGGATGTACAGAAGGCAAGCAGCAGACATTAATCACCGAGATGTGAAAAATACATATTTTCAAGAGGCAGGCCGACATAAACATATGGTGCTGCAATTTTCACGTGTATATATGGATTAATAACCCGACGGGGAGAAGTTTGAGATGTGGAACGAGGAAACAACAACTAGTTACCGGCATGTAGGAACTCAGCTGACATCTCAAATGACCCACTTTCTTAATTTAGGGATTGTTTGATGAGCTCGCAATCAGGGAATGTGGCATACGATTATCATAAAGTCAAACCCTTTGTTCTGTTGTATAACATGAAACACATTTTACGATGCTGCCTCTGTTAACCTGGCAGAGAAGAGGGTTGTTATATATTTGCCATCAGCTGTACTAAAAGCTCAAGTGATATAAAAGCATCCTCACTCGACCAATAGTTGTACTTAGAAATCCAATGAAAAGTTGCAGAATATTGATCTGTCTTTCATTTATTTCCTTTCCAAACTGCAGATGGAAATATTTTAAAACAGGTCACATTTTTATATTACTTTTTAAAAGCCTCTGCAATTTCCTAAAACAGCTGGGCACTGTTGATTTTTGGCAAACATTACTATAAATATTGCATTTGCTGGTGACAGTGAGAGATGAATCCACATTTGGTCCTCCACTGAGGATCATTCATGTTGTTTGTGGTGTCAACTTTGGAAAACTTAAAAGCAAAGTCTTCAATCTGCCAGCAATTCTTGGAAAACCGACAACATTTCAACTCTACAGAGTTTATTTCTTGCCACAAAAATTCTCAGAAATGAATTTAGCAACAATAACAAGCGCATTGTAAAACACTGCATATTTGTTTATTGTTTGCATACTGCATTCTACATGTTGGCCATATTCAAGAAGACTTGAAACTAGAGATTGAGACCATAAACTCATGTTTACAATGTTTACTGAGATAATTCATCAAGAGAGAAGTAGGACCATTTTCTCATAGACTTCTATACAACCAGAGAGGAGTCGCCCCCTGGTGGCCAGCAGAGAGAAGTAGGACCATTTTCTCATAGACTTCTATACAACCAGAGAGGAGTCGCCCCCTGGTGGCCAGCAGAGAGAAGTAGGACCATTTTCTCATAGACTTCTATACAACCAGAGAGGAGTCGCCCCCTGGTGGCCAGCAGAGAGAAGTAGGACCATTTTCTCATAGACTTCTATACAACCAGAGAGGAGTCGCCCCCTGGTGGCCAGCAGAGAGAAGTAGGACCATTTTCTCATAGACTTCTATACAACCAGAGAGGAGTCGCCCCCTGGTGGCCAGCAGAGAGAAGTAGGACCATTTTCTCATAGACTTCTATACAACCAGAGAGGAGTCGCCCCCTGGTGGCCAGCAGAGAGAAGTAGGACCATTTTCTCATAGACTTCTATACAACCAGAGAGGAGTCGCCCCCTGGTGGCCAGCAGAGAGAAGTAGGACCATTTTCTCATAGACTTCTATACAACCAGAGAGGAGTCGCCCCCTGGTGGCCAGCAGAGAGAAGTAGGACCATTTTCTCATAGACTTCTATACAACCAGAGAGGAGTCGCCCCCTGGTGGCCAGCAGAGAGAAGTAGGACCATTTTCTCATAGACTTCTATACAACCAGAGAGGAGTCGCCCCCTGGTGGCCAGCAGAGAGAAGTAGGACCATTTTCTCATAGACTTCTATACAACCAGAGAGGAGTCGCCCCCTGGTGGCCAGCAGAGAGAAGTAGGACCATTTTCTCATAGACTTCTATACAACCAGAGAGGAGTCGCCCCCTGGTGGCCAGCAGAGAGAAGTAGGACCATTTTCTCATAGACTTCTATACAACCAGAGAGGAGTCGCCCCCTGGTGGCCAGCAGAGAGAAGTAGGACCATTTTCTCATAGACTTCTATACAACCAGAGAGGAGTCGCCCCCTGGTGGCCAGCAGAGAGAAGTAGGACCATTTTCTCATAGAATTCTATACAACCATATGTATCTCTGTGTGGGTGTGGCTTCTTCTTAGCCCACATGAAGTATCTCAGCTCCGAGTCTTAAGCCACTCCTCCCCAGATTGTTGTCTCTGTCTCAGCAGTACAAACATGCCGGCTCAAACTCAGTCTCGTTTAATTCCTCGTCTTCAGCTTCCTCACAGTCCAAACCCGTTTCCTCCCCGTGCGCCAGGATCACCACTTGCACGCCTGCCAGCTAAGCCTGCTGTCCACGCTTCCCCCTCATCATCCTCCCACGCCAGCTTCATCGCCGTCATCCTCCCCCTGGACCCCGGATTCCAGATCTCACTCGCTCATCCCCTCGTCCTTGTGGCAATAAAAGACTCGTTTTTCCCACCACCAGTCTGTCCTCTGTGTGTTTGGGTTCACCATAACAGCATCTAATATACTGAAAGACATTTTTAATGAAGTAGAGTCAATGTCGACAGAAGGGAGCTGAAAAAAAAAACATGAAAACAAACTCATCATGTTCTCACACTGAACACAAGTCTGACTAACATTTCCTTCCCAACGTTAGGAGGTGCTGTAGAATCCTATCACGCTCTTGATGCCTCGCTAGTGAAAAATAAATGAGCATGTCGTATATTTAGTGAAGAGCCGGGTTTCTGCAGTAAAAGATAACCTTTCAATAAGGAGGCCACATTTCTGGGTTCATGAATACCATCTGACAGTTTAATATGACACGCCATGAATTTATTCCTGTAAATCAGATTCTAAAAGAGATTTTAAAAATCGGTGTGAATAGAATTATTACATCAGACTTCGAGGTCTGACTTGAAAAATGGTGAAACTGTAGAGCCGGATCAGTTAATGAGACGGCGGGCTCATGGAGTGCTGATTGGTTTGGGTTTGAATCCCAATCTGACATCTGGGTGATCGTTCCCGATTACTTTAAACTGATAATTAGTTTCACCTCATTTTGCAACTAGTGATCCAAAAACATGAATGTCTGAACTAAATGTCTACGTCCAGTAAACGCTGGGATACTGATATTGATAGACTGATGTTTTCATCTGGAGAGCAAGAAAAAAAACATTCTACCAGCAAGACTTCTGTTTGAAGATGGATCGTTCTCGTCAGGGACACGGCAACGGAGAGAACGTTGTCAACCGGTTTTATTTTTTACCTCAATGTCTCATGGTTTCTTCTTGTCCTTGGCAACTTTCTGCATTCTTGAAATTACATTTACATCATTTACATTTAGGTCATTTAGCAGACGCTTTTGTCCAAAGCGACTTACAATAAGTACATTTGTCAAAAGAAGGAAACAAAGAAACCACGACGTATCATTGCCGATAAAGTAAGAGCTAAAAATAGAACAAGTGTTAGGTCCTCATCTGAGTAAAGTAGTACTTCAAGAGCAACAGTGCTAAGATCAGAGTGCTATAGGTAAGTTTTTTTTTTTTTTTTTTTTTTGTTTGTTTGTTTTTTTGTTTTTTTTTGGGGGGGGGGGGGGTGTCGAGGGAGGGTGCTAGTGGGTCATGCTATGTAGAGTCAAGGTGAAGTCTGAACAGGTGAGTCTTGAGCCTTTTTCGGAAGATGGCAAATGACTCTGCTGTCCTGACATTGGTCGGGAGTTCGTTCCACCACTGAGGCGCCAGAACAGAGAAGAGTCTGGACTTTGCTGAGCGACATTTGCTTGATTTCAGCGATGGTGGTACCAGCCGGCCAGCTGAAGTAGAAGAGCGAAGTGCTCGCTTCGGGGCATGAGGTTTGACCAGTGTTTGAAGGTAGAAGGGTGCCGTTCCATTGATGGCCCTGAAGGCCAGTGTCATCGTCTTGAATTGGATGCGTGCTGCAACAGGGAGCCAGTGGAGGTCACGGAGGAGGGGGGTCACGTGGGAGAATTTGGGTAGATTGAAGATAAGGCGTGCTGCGGCATTCTGGATACGCTGTAATGGTTTAATCGCAGAGGCCGGGAGTCCGGCCAGGAGAGAGTTGCAGTAGTCAAGGCGGGAGATGACCAGTGCTTGGACCAAGAGCTGCGTTGCATCCTTTGTGAGGAGGGTCCGAATCCTGCGGATATTGTAGAGGGCGAATCTGCAGGATCGGGCCACAGCAGTGATGTTGGGGGTGCAGGATAGTTGGTCATCGAGGATTACACCCAGGTTCCTCGCAGTTGAGGAAGGTAATACTGTGATGCCCTCGACAGTGACCGACAGGTCCATGCGAGGGCAGTCTTTCCCTGGGATGAAGAGGAGTTCGGTTTTGTTCAGGTTGAGCTTGAGGTGATGTGCAGTTGTCCAGACAGAGATGTCAGCCAGACAGTTTGAGATGCGAGTTGCAATGTGAGCGTCAGAGGACGGGGGAAAAGAGAGGAACAGCTGGGTGTCATCTGCGTAGCAATGGTAGGAGAATCCATGCGATGTGATAACAGAACCTAGTGATCTGGTGTATAGTGAGAACAGAAGCGGTCCTAATACTGAGCCTTGAGGGACGCCCGTGTCCAGAGAGCAGGGTTTGGACATAGAGCCATTCCATGTGACCTGGAAGGTGCGGTTTGTCAGGTATGATGTAAACCAGGCGAGAGCAGAGTCAGTTATGCCAAGTTCAGCCAGAGTGGAGAGGAGGATTTGGTGGTTGACTGTGTCGAATGCAGCAGATAGGTCGAGGAGAATGAGAACGGAGGAGTGGGACGAGGCTCTGGCGTCTCGCAGGGACTCGGTCACTGTGAGGAGGGCCGTCTCAGTGGAGTGAGCAGTCCTGAATCCTGATTGATTAGGGTCTAGGAGGTTTTTCCGCGAGAGATAGGATGACAGTTGGTTGTAGGCGGCACGTTCCAAGGTTTTAGAGAGGAATGAAAGAAGAGATACAGGTCTGTAGCTTTGAATGTCAGTAGCGTCTAGGGTGGGTTTTTTAAGGAGAGGCTTCACGATAGCGGTCTTAAAATCCGCTGGAATGACACCTGAGGTGAGGGAGGAGTTGATCAGGGTGGTGAGGAATGGCAAGATGTCGTGTGAGATGTCCTGGAGAAGAGAGGAGGGAATCGGGTCAAGGGAGCAGGTGGTGGCGCGGTTAGATGTAACAAGTGCGTGGACGTCCTCAGAGGTGAGGGGGCTAAAGCTGGTAAGACCATCCGAGTTGAGAGTTGGGGGAGATGTCTTCTGGGAGGGAATAGGCGTGAATGAGGAGCTGATGTCATGTACTTTCTTGGTAAAGTAAGTTGCAAAGTCATCGGCAGTAAGGGAGGAAGGGGGGGTGGGGCAGGAGGGGAGAAGTTTGAGATGTGGAACGAGGAAACAACAACTAGTTACCGGCATGTAGGAACTCAGCTGACATCTCAAATGACCCACTTTCTTAATTTAGGGATTGTTTGATGAGCTCGCAATCAGGGAATGTGGCATACGATTATCATAAAGTCAAACCCTTTGTTCTGTTGTATAACATGAAACACATTTTACGATGCTGCCTCTGTTAACCTGGCAGAGAAGAGGGTTGTTATATATTTGCCATCAGCTGTACTAAAAGCTCAAGTGATATAAAAGCATCCTCACTCGACCAATAGTTGTACTTAGAAATCCAATGAAAAGTTGCAGAATATTGATCTGTCTTTCATTTATTTCCTTTCCAAACTGCAGATGGAAATATTTTAAAACAGGTCACATTTTTATATTACTTTTTAAAAGCCTCTGCAATTTCCTAAAACAGCTGGGCACTGTTGATTTTTGGCAAACATTACTGTAAATATTGCATTTGCTGGTGACAGTGAGAGATGAATCCACATTTGGTCCTCCAGTGAGGATCATTCATGTTGTTTGTGGTGTCAACTTTGGAAAACTTAAAAGCAAAGTCTTCAATCTGCCAGCAATTCTTGGAAAACCGACAACATTTCAACTCTACAGGGTTTATTTCTTGCCACAAAAATTCTCAGAAATGAATTTAGCAACAATAACAAGCGCATTGTAAAACACTGCATATTTGTTTATTGTTTGCATACTGCATTCTACATGTTGGCCATATTCAAGAAGACTTGAAACTAGAGATTGAGACCATAAACTCATGTTTACAATGTTTACTGAGATAATTCATCAAGAGAGAAGTAGGACCATTTTCTCATAGACTTCTATACAACCAGAGAGGAGTCGCCCCCTGGTGGCCAGCAGAGAGAAGTAGGACCATTTTCTCATAGACTTCTATACAACCAGAGAGGAGTCGCCCTGGTGGCCAGCAGAGAGAAGTAGGACCATTTTCTCATAGACTTCTATACAACCAGAGAGGAGTCGCCCCCTGGTGGCCAGCAGAGAGAAGTAGGACCATTTTCTCATAGACTTCTATACAACCAGAGAGGAGTCGCCCCCTGGTGGCCAGCAGAGAGAAGTAGGACCATTTTCTCATAGACTTCTATACAACCAGAGAGGAGTCGCCCCCTGGTGGCCAGCAGAGAGAAGTAGGACCATTTTCTCATAGACTTCTATACAACCAGAGAGGAGTCGCCCCCTGGTGGCCAGCAGAGAGAAGTAGGACCATTTTCTCATAGACTTCTATACAACCAGAGAGGAGTCGCCCCCTGGTGGCCAGCAGAGAGAAGTAGGACCATTTTCTCATAGACTTCTATACAACCAGAGAGGAGTCGCCCCCTGGTGGCCAGCAGAGAGAAGTAGGACCATTTTCTCATAGACTTCTATACAACCAGAGAGGAGTCGCCCCTGGTGGCCAGCAGAGAGAAGTAGGACCATTTTCTCATAGACTTCTATACAACCAGAGAGGAGTCGCCCCCTGGTGGCCAGCAGAGAGAAGTAGGACCATTTTCTCATAGACTTCTATACAACCAGAGAGGAGTCGCCCCCTGGTGGCCAGCAGAGAGAAGTAGGACCATTTTCTCATAGACTTCTATACAACCAGAGAGGAGTCGCCCCCTGGTGGCCAGCAGAGAGAAGTAGGACCATTTTCTCATAGACTTCTATACAACCAGAGAGGAGTCGCCCCCTGGTGGCCAGCAGAGAGAAGTAGGACCATTTTCTCATAGACTTCTATACAACCAGAGAGGAGTCGCCCCCTGGTGGCCAGCAGAGAGAAGTAGGACCATTTTCTCATAGAATTCTATACAACCATATGTATCTCTGTGTGGGTGTGGCTTCTTCTTAGCCCACATGAAGTATCTCAGCTCCGAGTCTTAAGCCACTCCTCCCCAGATTGTTGTCTCTGTCTCAGCAGTACAAACATGCCGGCTCAAACTCAGTCTCGTTTAATTCCTCGTCTTCAGCTTCCTCACAGTCCAAACCCGTTTCCTCCCCGTGCGCCAGGATCACCACTTGCACGCCTGCCAGCTAAGCCTGCTGTCCACGCTTCCCCCTCATCATCCTCCCACGCCAGCTTCATCGCCGTCATCCTCCCCCTGGACCCCGGATTCCAGATCTCACTCGCTCATCCCCTCGTCCTTGTGGCAATAAAAGACTCGTTTTTCCCACCACCAGTCTGTCCTCTGTGTGTTTGGGTTCACCATAACAGCATCTAATATACTGAAAGACATTTTTAATGAAGTAGAGTCAATGTCGACAGAAGGGAGCTGAAAAAAAAAACATGAAAACAAACTCATCATGTTCTCACACTGAACACAAGTCTGACTAACATTTCCTTCCCAACGTTAGGAGGTGCTGTAGAATCCTATCACGCTCTTGATGCCTCGCTAGTGAAAAATAAATGAGCATGTCGTATATTTAGTGAAGAGCCGGGTTTCTGCAGTAAAAGATAACCTTTCAATAAGGAGGCCACATTTCTGGGTTCATGAATACCATCTGACAGTTTAATATGACACGCCATGAATTTATTCCTGTAAATCAGATTCTAAAAGAGATTTTAAAAATCGGTGTGAATAGAATTATTACATCAGACTTCGAGGTCTGACTTGAAAAATGGTGAAACTGTAGAGCCGGATCAGTTAATGAGACGGCGGGCTCATGGAGTGCTGATTGGTTTGGGTTTGAATCCCAATCTGACATCTGGGTGATCGTTCCCGATTACTTTAAACTGATAATTAGTTTCACCTCATTTTGCAACTAGTGATCCAAAAACATGAATGTCTGAACTAAATGTCTACGTCCAGTAAACGCTGGGATACTGATATTGATAGACTGATGTTTTCATCTGGAGAGCAAGAAAAAAAACATTCTACCAGCAAGACTTCTGTTTGAAGATGGATCGTTCTCGTCAGGGACACGGCAACGGAGAGAACGTTGTCAACCGGTTTTATTTTTTACCTCAATGTCTCATGGTTTCTTCTTGTCCTTGGCAACTTTCTGCATTCTTGAAATTACATTTACATCATTTACATTTAGGTCATTTAGCAGACGCTTTTGTCCAAAGCGACTTACAATAAGTACATTTGTCAAAAGAAGGAAACAAAGAAACCACGACGTATCATTGCCGATAAAGTAAGAGCTAAAAATAGAACAAGTGTTAGGTCCTCATCTGAGTAAAGTAGTACTTCAAGAGCAACAGTGCTAAGATCAGAGTGCTATAGGTAAGTTTTTTTTTTTTTTTTTTTTTTGTTTGTTTGTTTTTTGTTTTTTTTTTGGGGGGGGGGGGGGTGTCGAGGGAGGGTGCTAGTGGGTCATGCTATGTAGAGTCAAGGTGAAGTCTGAACAGGTGAGTCTTGAGCCTTTTTCGGAAGATGGCAAATGACTCTGCTGTCCTGACATTGGTCGGGAGTTCGTTCCACCACTGAGGCGCCAGAACAGAGAAGAGTCTGGACTTTGCTGAGCGACATTTGCTTGATTTCAGCGATGGTGGTACCAGCCGGCCAGCTGAAGTAGAAGAGCGAAGTGCTCGCTTCGGGGCATGAGGTTTGACCAGTGTTTGAAGGTAGAAGGGTGCCGTTCCATTGATGGCCCTGAAGGCCAGTGTCATCGTCTTGAATTGGATGCGTGCTGCAACAGGGAGCCAGTGGAGGTCACGGAGGAGGGGGGTCACGTGGGAGAATTTGGGTAGATTGAAGATAAGGCGTGCTGCGGCATTCTGGATACGCTGTAATGGTTTAATCGCAGAGGCCGGGAGTCCGGCCAGGAGAGAGTTGCAGTAGTCAAGGCGGGAGATGACCAGTGCTTGGACCAAGAGCTGCGTTGCATCCTTTGTGAGGAGGGTCCGAATCCTGCGGATATTGTAGAGGGCGAATCTGCAGGATCGGGCCACAGCAGTGATGTTGGGGGTGCAGGATAGTTGGTCATCGAGGATTACACCCAGGTTCCTCGCAGTTGAGGAAGGTAATACTGTGATGCCCTCGACAGTGACCGACAGGTCCATGCGAGGGCAGTCTTTCCCTGGGATGAAGAGGAGTTCGGTTTTGTTCAGGTTGAGCTTGAGGTGATGTGCAGTTGTCCAGACAGAGATGTCAGCCAGACAGTTTGAGATGCGAGTTGCAATGTGAGCGTCAGAGGACGGGGGAAAAGAGAGGAACAGCTGGGTGTCATCTGCGTAGCAATGGTAGGAGAATCCATGCGATGTGATAACAGAACCTAGTGATCTGGTGTATAGTGAGAACAGAAGCGGTCCTAATACTGAGCCTTGAGGGACGCCCGTGTCCAGAGAGCAGGGTTTGGACATAGAGCCATTCCATGTGACCTGGAAGGTGCGGTTTGTCAGGTATGATGTAAACCAGGCGAGAGCAGAGTCAGTTATGCCAAGTTCAGCCAGAGTGGAGAGGAGGATTTGGTGGTTGACTGTGTCGAATGCAGCAGATAGGTCGAGGAGAATGAGAACGGAGGAGTGGGACGAGGCTCTGGCGTCTCGCAGGGACTCGGTCACTGTGAGGAGGGCCGTCTCAGTGGAGTGAGCAGTCCTGAATCCTGATTGATTAGGGTCTAGGAGGTTTTTCCGCGAGAGATAGGATGACAGTTGGTTGTAGGCGGCACGTTCCAAGGTTTTAGAGAGGAATGAAAGAAGAGATACAGGTCTGTAGCTTTGAATGTCAGTAGCGTCTAGGGTGGGTTTTTTAAGGAGAGGCTTCACGATAGCGGTCTTAAAATCCGCTGGAATGACACCTGAGGTGAGGGAGGAGTTGATCAGGGTGGTGAGGAATGGCAAGATGTCGTGTGAGATGTCCTGGAGAAGAGAGGAGGGAATCGGGTCAAGGGAGCAGGTGGTGGCGCGGTTAGATGTAACAAGTGCGTGGACGTCCTCAGAGGTGAGGGGGCTAAAGCTGGTAAGACCATCCGAGTTGAGAGTTGGGGGAGATGTCTTCTGGGAGGGAATAGGCGTGAATGAGGAGCTGATGTCATGTACTTTCTTGGTAAAGTAAGTTGCAAAGTCATCGGCAGTAAGGGAGGAAGGGGGGGTAGGGGCAGGAGGGGTGAGGAGGGAAGAGAACACGGAGAAGAGTTTCCTGGGGTTGGAGGCAGAAGAGTTGATCTTAGCCAGGTAGAAGGCAGATTTGGCTGCCGAAACAGTTGAGGTGAAGTCAGAGAGGAGGAGGTGGTAGTGAGCAAGGTCCTCGTGATGTCCCGATTTCTTCCATTTTCTCTCTGACGCTCGCAACAATGATCTGTTGGTTCGCAGAGGTTCAGACAGCCAGGGAGGGGCGGGAGATGATCGCGCCGGTCGTGAGATTGGGGGACAGAGAGTGTCCAAAGAAGAGGAGAGTGAGGACATCAGGATAGAGGAGGCTTCCTCAGTAGACATTAAGGAGAACTGTTCCGAGGATGGGAGCGAGGAGATAATAGTTGAGGAGAGAGCGGAGGGTGTGAGGGATTTCAGGTTGCGGCGGCTGGTGACCATTCGAGGCGTAGAGTGGAGGGATGAGGTGGGCTTCATGGGGATGGAGAAAGACACAAAGTGGTGGTCGGACACGGTGAGCGGGGTAACAGAGAGTACCGAGATGTCACAGGATCTTGTGAAGACAAGGTCAAGTTGGTTCCCGGCCCGGTGAGTTGGTGGAGAGGGGGACAGTGTAAGGTCAAAAGCGGAAAAGAAGTCTATGAATTCAGATGAATGCAGCTTTCCCGGGTGGATGTTGAAGTCACCGAGGACGACGAGTGGTGTGCCATCATCAGGGGAGCAGCTCAGGAGGGCATCCATCTCATCCAAAAAGTCACCAAGAGGACCGGGTGGGCGATAGATCACTATGATGTTGAGTTTGAGAGGAAGCGTGACAGAGACGGCGTGAAATTCAAGCGTAGATCGGGGTAGGTGGTCGAGAGGAAGGACCTGGTAGGACCATGTGGGTGAGATGAGGAGCCCAGTTCCTCCTCCTCGCCCTGTTCGTCTTGGGGAGTGTGAAAACGAGTAGGCAGTTGAAAGGGCAGCTGGAGTGGCAGTGTTTTCTGGGGTGATCCAGGTCTCCGTGAGGGCCAGGAAGTGGAGAGTCTGCAGGGAGGCATAGGCTGAGATGGTGTCCGCCTTCTTGACTGCAGACTGGCAGTTCCAAAGCCCTCCTAGTACTTCAAGTTCCTTACCGGTGGAGAGTGGTGGGTAGCAGAGATTGGATGGGTTACAGCCTCGAGTGAAGGGACTTCGGTGAAATCTTCTCCAGTGCGATGTCCTGACTGGGATAAGACACATGGCTGCGAGGGGTTGAGATGTTATACCTACCTCAATGGGCTTCCTCGATGGACTCCCACAGATAGACTCCCTGTGTCTTTGTTCAGATGTCTTCGTTCTGATGGCCCGACGCTGCAGCTGACGTGACAGCCTTTTAAGTGCTCAATTTACCGCAAGTACTGACTGTGGCTCCTCCTTCCCTCTAATCAAGTCTATTCACTCCAGGTGAGCTGGCTCAAAAACAAGCTGATTGCTCACTTAGCACAGACAGCTTCACAAGAATTTCAACAACAAGCTATCAATACTAGACTAAATGTTACCACTAGCTTTACTCACACAATGCCTAAACTCAAATCTACAATTAGTTTCTGACTTACCAACAAGAGACAAAGCAGCTTCCTTCCTTTCTCCAGACAAAATGTGGTTTGAAGAGAGTTACTGCTGTCCCTTAAGTTCTGACTGTGGCTCCTCCTTCCCTCTAATCAAGTCTATTCACTACAGGTGAGCTGGCTCAAAAACAAGCTGATTGCTCACTTAGCACAGACAGCTTCACAAGAATTTCAACAACAAGCTATCAATACTAGACTAAATGTTACCACTAGCTTTACTCACACAATGCCTAAACTCAAATCTACAATTAGTTTCTGACTTACCAACAAGAGACAAAGCAGCTTCCTTCCTTTCTCCAGACAAATTGTGTGGAGGCTGCATCTCAAGCCTGAACTCATCGTTATTAGAGGAACAAGGGCAGGCCCTCAGCTAAATTAGATTAGGATTACATTTAATCTCAAATGTATGCACTACCTCTTTAGAGACATCATTTGAGATTTTGAGAAATCCTGGAAAACAGCTAGCTAGCTAGCTAGCTAGCTAGCTAGCTGTGTCTCATTGGTTTAACCCCCAAAAAACACACACTTCAAACAGACAAGTCCTGATATTACAATGTGGTATGAAAAATGTATATGTATCTTGCCACTGGAGAGATTATCACATGTATTAAGAGGCATGCTTGAGGTTTTTGTAAGGGAATGGTCCCCATTAGAAATATACTTGAAAGAAGAATGCCAATATGTATAGGGGTATGAATTTGAAAAGTGACTGAATAAGCACAGGAAATATTTAATTTTGCACTGCTGCTGCTAGCTTTATCTTATTATTTAATTTAATTTAATTTTATTTTATTTATTGATTTTTAGTTGGTTTTTTTCATATGTGACTGTCTGTTTATGTCTTGTGTTCTCAAGTATGTCTTGTATCACTCGGTGGTTCATTGTATTGTCTCACATTAAAATAATAAAAAAAACGAAAAAAAAAACGAAAAAATAACAGACAAGTTTAGGTTTATTGTTAAAATAGGGGATTATTACAACATGACGTAACATTCTAGACAGATAAGCAACTGAGCAAATATGCACACATCTGTATACATATTTAATAAAACACCATGTTTCTCTCATAGTTCGGATCAGCAAGTCATATTTTGCGTCTTTGCATAATAAAACTGAGTGGTAGGAAAAGCTGGAGCTGTGAAATATCTCCGTGAGAAGAGTAATTCCCTGGAGGACGGAGGAGATGACTGAGAGCAGCCAGCGAGAGGCATCTATCATTTGTATTTAACTCCAAAGAAGAAGTGTCATAAAGTCGGAGCGAATACCGCCGGTGAGGAATGGCTCTCCAAATGATATTAGACATCATGCTCGAGAAATCTCCCTTTTTTTTTTCATCCCCAAAAAACTGAAATGTCAAAAAGACATTTTATGGTTTTACATGCTCGGCTAATGGACTCCTGGCTCTCCATAAGGAACTCATCTGTCTGTCTATCAAACCGGCTTCATATTAAAGAGTCGGAACTACTTTTCCCATAAAGGCTCGTCGTGTCATTGTTAGCACGGAGCACCAGCACGCTTTAAACCCTTAATATTCTTGTTCTGTTTGGAAGTTATGTATCGGGGTGCCCGGATGGCATTTGATGCCTGAATGTTGATGCTAACAAACTAACTGTTGTGGATGCTTCCATGAGTCTTTGGCGTTTCCTCTCTGCTCTCTGTTTGCTTTCAGTCGATACCAACGATGACTAAAACGTGAGCGGCTCTCGCCCCGTCTCTCTGGGTTCTGTCCCGTCGGATTCCTTCAGGCTTCTGTGTGTGAACGCCATCTCAATATCACATGTCTGGGAAGTATGGGTATTATGTATACGTGCATTTTTAAGTTTAACTGTGCTTACGTGTACATCATGGTTATGGACTTATATTGTATAACCTTCCCTCACCATCACCCTGCTTGGTGTGTGTGTGTGTGTGTTTGTGTGTGTGTTTCCCCTTTTTCCTGACCCAATATGGTGCAGCATTACAATCGTAGCTGTCTGAGGCTAGAAAGTCGACCTGGTTTGCCCTTATCAGATGCAACTTTTTGTGTTTTATTTTTGTTATATATATATAGTATATAGTATATATATATATATATATATATATATATATAGCTCATCCTTAACACACTTTTGTTTTCATGAAAAAGCATCTCATTGTTTAAAAGTCTATTAGATTCTCTTAAGTAACTTTCTCAGAAACTCTATTGTAAATATATATATATATATATATCCATATATATATATATATATATATATATATGTCTGCCTTCCATATATATATATATATATATATATATATATATTATATATATATATATATATGGAAGGCAGACAATCAGAGTATATATGGCTGCATGTATATATGGTGTCTTTTTTTCATTTATAGTCGTTTTTTAAGTCACGTGTATGTTTTTGACTGCAGTCTGTTCTTTGTAATTATTGTGTGCACTGAACACTGTAAACACTGAAAACCTGCATTTATAGTTGCAACACGTATGACACCAGATACAAGAATACTAACATCTGTAGCACCACACAGAGCCAAAGAACAAAGATGTGTGGAGGGCAGGTTTCAGTAGCACACATGAAAAAAGGGAAATATTAAGAATGGGATGTGGGAGAAAAGCATGAAGCGAGGGGAGCAGAACAGCCATCAGTCGGCCTCAGGTGAACTGTGCAGCTCTTCAAAGGGACTTGTTTTACTGTTATTGCTTCACGCTCCGACCGTGTCACCATTAACCAACAGTCTTAATCTTCCATTCATGCAGAATCATCAACATCACATTCAGAGTATTTCTTTTTCAAAGTCAGAGGTTTTTTTTTTTGGGGGGGGGGGGGGCAGATTAAAGTCTGTGAAATGAGAGTTGGGGCTGTTTCCACCAAAGTCTCATTTCATCTACATGCGGTTCAGTCGAGGTCGGACCGGTACGCCGCCAAGTGCAAGGGCATTAAGGGGAGAGGACAATCGGTCCGGCTGTAATCTCTGTGTCCAGGAGATAGACAGGAGCAAGCAGTGACCGCTCTCTGGGAGAGGAGGGGATTACTGATTAGTCTGTGTGTGTGTGTGTGTGTGTGTGTGTGTGAGAGAGAGAGAGAGAGAGACAGTCTTTTTGGTGAGACGTTACAATGAAAATAACTTTCAGCGTCTTGTAATTTAAGAAGTCTGAGAGAAAAGTAGTCTTCAGGCTTCAGATGATCGAGGTGATGGGACCTTTGGCCAATCACAGGTCATTTCAGAGAGGGGGGGCGTTCCAATCGGCTGTTCTATGCTCTCGCACGTCTCTTTTGATGCTGAAAGCCGGATTCAAGGGCAGAACGTCCCGCAGGAAAAAGTTGCTGCCTCCACCCAAAAGAAGGGTACGAGGTGAGAAACAAGCTGCCTGGAGCTTCTGCTGCATTCCATAAGAGCTGAATATTTAGTCAATATGTGGAATATTTATTCCACGTCTTCATGTGAGAATGAGTTTGAATCTATAAATATACAATTTCAATTGGAATTGTCATGAAAATATACCTTGACATTGAAAAAAAAAGATCAGTATCTCTAAATTTGTTTCCCTCATGAAATATCGTGCATCTAAAAACACGCGTGCATGATGTATTTATTTATTATTTTGATTCCAGGTTGCTGTCGACGGACTGAGCCGATTATGATCCCACTTTCTGATCGTGTCCTTGTGTTGCGTTCTCCAAGGGCACTCATCCCGTCTGCTTATTATTACCGTGCTACATTTTTAATTCCCATGAATTTTTAAACAGACGCACCTTCATGCAAAATCCTCTCCATTTGAACCTTTCCTGCAAACTGCAATGTCACGTTGATTGTTGACTTTGATGCATAACTTATTAATTAGAAAATTAGGCTGAGTGGCCTCGTTCACCTCTGGCATTTAAAATGAACACACACACACACACACACACACACACACACTGCCATGAAGCAAAACTCAAAAATAGAGTGACAACCAACCTTGTAAGAGATTATTAATTATGAAATACAAAAAGGAAGTATTAAAATATGAGTGATAAAGCGTTGCTTGCTGAGATTACAGAATTAAGTTTGGGGTCAAAAGGTCACAGATTTAATCTCCAAATGC
Organism: Chelidonichthys spinosus; assembly: GCA_029853015.1. Lineage (NCBI taxonomy): Eukaryota > Metazoa > Chordata > Actinopteri > Perciformes > Triglidae > Chelidonichthys > Chelidonichthys spinosus. The sequence goes on from CM056823.1 coordinate 2,469,397, forward strand.
TTAACTGGAGTTGATGAGCGGTTGGTCGAAGAAATACATGAAAAAAGATTTCTGACCTGCTTCAATTCATTTAGGAATCTACATCTTTGAAGATTTTGAAGCAATTTTAAAAGCTTTATAATCTCCCCTTGCTTTTGACTCGGACTAAGAGTTGACGGATCGAGCCGAACTCCGTGCAGAAAACAAGCATTTTTAAACTTGTTTGCTTGTCGTCTTGCAGACAAACAAATCATCAATTCAAACTTTTTATAAAATCGTCATCATTATGTCGTTATTTCGGCTTCCTTTTGACGCATTTATTGCAATTGGATCAGAGGTAAATCTGCTAATATTGGGTTCATAACAGTGTAATAACCCAGCAGACGTGACGGCGTTCAGTTTTCTGATGTATCAGTAAAAGTGATCCGCCATCGTTCAAAACCACTCAAACTAAACCAAAGGCCTGAAGACGGAAGTTTAAATGACAGAATTAAAGATTAACGAGGAAAGACTTGTGTGAATTATTCATACAGCTGGTGTGAACCTATATGTACGTATGTGTGTGTGTGTGTGTGTAGGAGGTCGTGTTCAGCGATGCTCAAGTTCTTAGGAACTTATGATGCTGCTGATGGACGGCGCCCGTTAGTACCTCGCCGCGGCCGGAAAGCTGTTACGGAGGCTTTTAAACGGCGGCGCAGACGTCAGTCAAATCTCTCTGTGTGGGGCGAGTGGAGGAGGGGAGGGAGTGTGTGTGTGTGTGTGTGTGTGTGTGTGTGTGTGTGTGTGTCTGTGACAGAAGATGTTTATGGAGGTGCTTGATTGGATGTAACATGATGTTTTTACCTGCATGGATTTAGTCATATGGCAACTTTATACCTCGAGGACGCTGGTGTGTGTGTGTGAGTGTGTGTGTGTGTGTGTGTGTGTGTGTGTGTGTGAGTGTGTGTGTGTGTGTGTGTGTGTGTGTGAGTGTGTGTGTGTGTGTGAGTGTGTGTGTGTGAGTGTGTGTGTGTGTGTGTGTGTGTGTGTGGGTGTGTGTGTGTGTGGGTGTGTGTGTGTGAGTGTGTGTGTGTGAGTGTGTGTGTGTGTGTGTGTGTGTGTGTGTGTGTGTGTGTGTGTGTGAGTGTGTGTGTGTGTGTGTGTGTGTGTGTGTGTGTGAGTGTGTGTGTGTGTGTGAGTGTGTGTGTGTGAGTGTGTGTGTGTGAGTGTGTGTGTGTGTGTGTGTGAGTGTGTGTGTGTGTGTGTGTGTGTGTGGGTGTGTGTGTGTGTGTGTGTGTGTGTGTGTGTGTGTGTGTGTGTGTGTGTGTGTGTGTGTGTGTGTGTGTAGTGTGTGTGTGTGAGTGTGTGTGTGTGTGTGTGTGTGTGTGTGTGTGTGTGAGTGTGTGTGTGTGTGTGTGTGTGTGTGTGTGTGTGTGAGTGTGTGTGTGTGTGTGAGTGTGTGTGTGTGTAGTGTGTGTGTGAGTGTGTGTGTGTGTGTGTGTGTGAGTGTGTGTGTGTGTGTGTGTGAGTGTGTGTGTGTGTGTGTGTGTGTGTGTGTGTGTGTGTGTGAGTGTGTGTGAGTGTGTGTGTGTGTGTGTGTGTGTCTCACATGACACATACACACACACTAACGTGGAGTGGCTGGCTGGTATTAGTGAGGATTAACTGTCCTCACCTGTGGACGGATCCTGGTGTGTCTTACACTGACTTGGTTGAAGTCCCACACCAGACCTGAGTCGGGTCCAACCTTCTGGTTCTTATACAGGATTTTAGAGGAAGAATGCTGAAGGATGGCAGAGGGACTGGGACTGAGGCCTGAGGCGGGGCAGAGATTAGATCCAGGGGGACTGAGTGAGCCCGGATCGGGAGCAGAACCGCAGACTTCATCAGGCAAGGTGGAAGAAGCAGGGGGATCAGATCCAGGACCGGCGGGACTGTGAGAGAAACAGAATGAATCTTCAATGAGGACTTGAAGCTTAAACTGGTAAGAAGGGGCTTGAATACCAGACTCTAACTGGGAGTTTCCTGGTTCTGGTCTCTTGTAGCCTCTTTTTAAGGACATGGAAACTTTAAAAAGTCTTTAAAAACATTTTCCTTCTCAGAAAAGCTTTGTCAGTCAGTTTGACATCCAGTATGAAATTAAAAGATGTGACAATCAATCAGAATATAAAGAAAGGGTGGGCGATGTGTCCTAAACATGTGGAGGTTGATGAATATATGTATTTATAAATATAGTATAATGGAAACCTCCACACAAAAGCTGACAGTCTGTCAGTTTCATCTGAGCCAACATATTTATTAAGCTGCTGCACAGGAACTTTTATTCTGATATTTGTGTTATTGTATTAAAATGTCCTTTTCTCTGTTTCGTTTGGCTTTCAATGTTTTATGTGAAGCATGGGGATTGGATTCATAAATAAACAGTTTAATCTAAATGTCCACAGATATTCATGTTGTGGCTGTGAGACCCCGCGGTCATGTTCCTGCTGCAGCGATGCCGTTACATGAAAGAGCCCTTAGAGCCTTCACAGAACACATTCTCCATGTTCTCTCTCTATATATATTATATGAATAACATGACATGCAAGCAAACAAAGGGAGCGCCTTGCTCGGCTCAGTGTGACCTTCTCGTCCTCACCATTTAAACGTACTGTACATGTTGTACATTACTTATATCTGAGTCCAACCACAAAAAAAGGCAAAAAATGGCTAAAAAGCATCCGAATAAACCCGTTTAAATGATCAGAAATTGTACAAATCAGTGAATCAGGAAGAAAATATAATAGGAATCTTAAGGGATTGTGTCCAGTCATTTTTCTTTCTAAAAGCAACTGATCTGCTTTATTGTGACTTAATATAATATCATAATTCTAGGTGTACTAAGACTATTGTGAACATTTAAATGAACCACAACATGAGGCTGACTGACGTCCCACTGTGAAACAAGAATCCCTGAATTACACCACAAAATACTTCTTAACCCCCGAAAACATACAAAACCCTTTTTAAACTATGCAATTTTGCTTATTGTGCGAAAATTTCTATCTTCCAATAAACCATAATTATTGAATTGTTATCAATACAAAACAAAATATGATAGAAGATGTCATAAATTTACGAAATATATAGAAAAAAGATTTTTAAATCTACAAAATGTCTTAACATCCCGTGATTTATTTGAAATATGTATTTTTTTTTTAGTGCAAAGGTTTTTTTTCCACGTATCTTAACACGTAATGATTTCATGAGACTCAGGCATTTAAAGGGTTAATGTTCGATTTCAATCCCTCATTTTGATCAAACGTACTAAATTAATGTTATTTCAGGGGTTTCGGATTCACGGTGGTGAGAAGACTTCTTTCCTCGTTTTGCTTCAACTCTTCTTTTTTTCTTTTCCTTGCAGTTTTTTCCTGCAGAAAGTTTCATTAAACTCTGTAACCAGTTTCCTGTGGATGGGAGGGCCCTGAACTCACCACCAGATGCCTTTAATCATCCTGAGGATTAGGAGCCAATATGCCATCATCATATTCAATATCGTGCCTGGATGCACACACACACACACACACACACACACACACACACACACACTTTGATTAACATGCCTACCTGCAGCCCGAAGCGTTTCAGAATGTTTAAGTGAGTTTGCCTGTAAATGATCCTGCTCAATAAACATTCGACTTTGAAGAATAGCCTCCAACACGCTCCGACACAATGCAATATTTATTAGGCATTACCTTACAAACACATGTTTAATTCATCCATCAATATGATTGCTTGGAAAACAATGTTGGTCTCGTGTATTAATAACTACCAATGTGTTCCTTAGCGAGGATGTGTGGCGATCTTCCTTTTACCAGGCGCATGTGGTTCATGTTGGAAATTACCCCATAAACCATGAATCTTTAATGAACCCACACGCATAAATAAACATACCTGTATCCACACGAGTCCTCCATTGGTGCTCTTTGGCAACACATTGTCAAAACACATGAATCCATACGTGCAGGAAGCCAAGCATGTGCAACCAGCGACCTGAAACCGAAGCTCCAGATGTTCAACACCGAGACATACGCAACATGGACAACATGTAAACGATATAAGATAATAACACAGCTGGACCTGGGGTCCGTTTCACAAAGCAGGTTCAACAAACTCTGAACCTAACCCTGAACTCTGAGTTGAACAACTCTGAGATGGGCAACTCTGAGTTTTCAGTTTCAGAACAGTGGTTTTGAATTAGTTTACTCAACTCTGAGTCTGTAAACTCTGAGTTACGCGCGTGCCTGCCGACTCTACAAAGCCATCATCAATGGAGCTCCAATACTACGATTCACCATGGCAACGGGGAGAGCGTCATTAGATATTACTGAGTGTTTATGTAGAAAACGAGCTCATCCTGAGAAAGCAGAGCAACTTAACTGCAGCAAAGTAGAGATAGTTGGCGTGGCAGACAATTACTGCCCGAACTAATGTGTATAACTGAATGAAACAGTCTATTGATCTAAAGGTAATAAGTCTTTATTTTCAGACTTGCACAGCGACGCTGTGGTGTAATGGTTAGCAACGCTGCCTATGGTGCAGGCGGACAGTGGTTCAATTCCTGTAAATCACAAAGTAGCGCAACACATAAATTAATATTTTCATTGGGTGTAATCCCCCCAGGCACAGAAAGAAAGTGGCTTCAGTTGAAAATTAAGCATAAGAATATTGCGCAAATACGTTGACTAAGGCATATGATTTTAATCATATTTCACATATTAAACAGTAAATATAAGCAGGTATTTCAACACAGGAATGTACTTAAACATTTCATAAATCTCCCGTTCACAAAAACACTACCTCCGCAAAGAATCTGGTTGCGGATTATGTCCGCGATATGAAATGTTGAAAATGTCGGAGAATATTGTTTAGATAATATCTAATGTGATTGAAAGGAAAGGTAATCAAAATTCTCCCCCGATGCAAAGCTGCTAGAATCACTTTTATTTCCGTATCGATTAGGTTGACGATGAAAGGACGGCACAATTTTTCAGAGTTGGTTCAGATTCCGGAAAAAGGCGGAGACATGTAGGGAGAAACTCAGGGTTTGTTGAAGCAAACCTGCTAGCGAGCAGGTTAGTTTCACGGAGCATGTTACCCGGGTAACTGACTCAGATTTATGCTGAACTGGCTTTGTGAAACCGAAAAACCAGAGTTTCCCTCATCTCAGGGTTAACTAACTCAAGGTTTTCACTAAACCTGCTTTGTGAAACGGACCCCTGGACTGCAAGGTGGAGCTTTGTATTATTTAACACATTATTCTATGCATAGAAAGACACTAAAAACAACAAAATAACATCCGTTTTTCTCTAAACTATATGATATTGTGAGGGATGGAGGATGAATGTGGGGAAGAAGCTGCTCAGGAGTCTGCAGGTACAGCAGCTGATACTCATTTATTCAGGGGGCAGCAGGGTGAACAGGATGTACTGGGAGGGCATTGTCTTTTAATATCCTTGCAGCCTTTTGCGGGCACCCCTTCTCACCAATATCACTGGCGCTCCATCGATGGGTACCAATGATGCTACCTTAAGAAATACAATCAAAGTTGTTGAGGGTCCAGGCTGGCTGGGATGTTCTTCATGATGTGTCGGAGAACCAGGTTCTCTAAGCACTTAGAAAGGGAGTGCAAGAGGGCGTCAGGGACAGGGACATCAGTTAGCTGGTTAGCACATGTTATCGCTACATAACTCGGGATGCTATCAGGCCCTCGTCTGGGGTTTTCCTTCACATGGCCGGTCCTCTGGAGGCAGCAGTAGAAAGGATATATAGTCCGATGGTCTACAGTGGGGGAGGGGCTTTGTTGCTGCCCAGAATATTTGCGTAAACGTGTTTTTGGTGAGAGACTCAGAAGAAGAGGGAGAGGGAGTAACAAAGAAAGTGATAGCAGTGATGGAGAGAGTGGTGGAAGAGGCTGACGGGATGACTGGGAGAGAATGCAGATAGGAGGGCGAGAGAGAGGGGGATGAACAGAGGAGAGATAGCGTTTCAGGGGGGGGTCAACTTCCTGTCACCTCAAATGGAGATAAATGATTACCCCCGATGGGTGAAATGAATGAGAATGATAAGAGAAGAAAAAAGAGAGAGACGTAGGAGTGAGTGCAGGAGATAAGTAAATGGATGGACAGGGGTTAAATGAATGATGGGCGTCGAGTCAAAAGGCTGGGGGGGGGGGGGGGGAGGGAGGGAGGGAGGGGGGAGGGTGACTTGTTCTGCATGTAAATGAGCCAGGTGTCACATATGTATAGGATATAAGTAGGTGTCGGTGCAGTAGATGGTATTCAGAAAGTATGCGGACCTCTTTCTCCAGGACCTCATCCAGATCCAGATCCAGATCCAGACCATCATGGAGGTCCAACCTGTGGCCCTTTGCTGTGCTAGTGTTGTCCTCTCCTTAAATAACGCAAAAAGGCTCAAAAAAATATTACTTTAAAATATCTAATATACTGTCTTGATATGGTATGATATATTTGGTATGATAGACGATGAGAGGCTGGCATCGCCTCTCTGCCTTTTAATACTTCAAATTAAAAATACCTCATCATCATCATTACTATGTTACGATGTGAGAAACACACCATGACAGTAAAGTCAAGTGTTTCTGATGCCGTTGGCAGCTGCTCCCATGAGACGTTTAACACAAAGCCACGTATTGATCTAAAAAAAAACAGCCTTGCATCGATATTATCACTCACATCCCAGATATGACAGCAGGCGACCTCGTCGATGTGTTCCAGTTCATTCACGTCAAGTAAACATGGGAAACATCTCAATCTCGAGTCACAAGTCCTCCTCAATCCAGCGTGATGTTCATTTACTACATTATGGACCCATGATCTCCCATGACCTTTCCTTTGCATTTAGAGAATTTGAACTCTGAGAAACTTCCGGGTCATTTCACTCCGAAGCTTCCTCACAAGAAGCAGCCCCTCACTTCAACAAGCCCCCGGGCTATTTTAGAAGTTTTGATGCCTCTCTGTCCGTCTGCAATGACACCAATTAAACCTTCCATGGCGGCCGTAAATCAGCCTCCCTGCAGTTGATGGACACCGGCAACGACTCGCTCTCCTCCCTCGTTAGACGGAGTGTAATATTTATTTTATTGCAGGTTTGTACTGGAGTTATAAATCCAGTCTAGTGAGGCGAGATGAAATACAAGACAGGGCAAAGAGGAGGATATTGCCCTCTTATAAATCCTGATTTCAAAGAGCATGAGCATGTAAAAAACGCCACATCACCTGTGTGTGTGTGTGTGTGTGTGTGTCACCCTCAGTCACTCCTTAATCTTTCATTTCCTTGTGATTTCTCTCCCACCGTCTCACACCAAATTAATTTCCGTTCATCCGTCAAGTAAATTCCAAACACTTAAAATGTCACAAAAGAAGCTGCATATTTCCATCTGTTGGCTGGAAGCAAATAAACAGCTTTAATGAACTTCCATGGAAACAAATCAACCGTAAAGTCAACTAAATGTTGCAGGAAGTGTTTCTGTGTTTTGGTTCGCTGCCACATTTGTCCAAAAAAAGGTAAGACGCAGCTGAGACTCCAGGGCCGCCATTAATCGGCGTCTCAGAGGAGGACATCCGTCTTCACAGGGGGAAGAATCCTTCACCATCTCAACATCTCACTTCCCTCAGGAGAAGAGTCTCAATCAATATTTAGCGGAGTTTCAGAGGCCTACATATGACATTGAATGGGAGAATGGATATTCAGTTATGACAATGAGCTCATTAAAAGACAGTTTTCAAAAGCAAAATATTATTTAGTAATTATAATAATTATGAAAACGTCCTTGCCAACTCATGCTTATGCCAATGTGATAGCTTTTACAAGTGCACACATTAACGGTTTTATGGCGTCTTAGCTCAGCTAGAATAAAGAACACCTTCACTAATGTCAAAAGAAATGATCACATATTCATTCATTAAGAGGCTTCTTAAGTGTGAAGTGGTGGTGCTACAGTCAAACTGTCGTAACATGCTACACGATAATAATATATCATATCTATTATGATTATATTTTCACTATAATGATGAAAGGGCAGCCTTTTGCTTATTCCAGGGCGTTGTCATGGTGACATCATCCGTTGGTTTGTGAACTACGCTTTCGAAGCCTCGAGTTCAGCATTTTGGGATTCTATGCAACCAGTGAAGGAAGTGACCATATTTGGACTGTGAAGGAGCAACGGGTGGATCTGCTGGTCCCCCGAGCAGCAACCTTACTGGATCTGGATCCATCTGGATTCTGGTGTGAACAAAAGTTAGTTTCATAATTCAAGGTGAAATTTACAGCTAAGTGTTAAAGTCATCCAAGTAGCTAACTAGCATTGGTAGCATGGTAGTGACCTGTCAATCAGCAGGTAAGCCCCGCCCCCTAAAGCATCCCCTGCTTTCTGGTCTGGTGGACTCTAAATGGACCATAATGTACTAAATGAACATCATGCTGGATTGAAGAAGACTTGAAACTAGAGATTGAGACCATAAACTCATGTTTACAATGTTTACTGAGATAATACATCAAGAGAGAAGTAGGACCATTTTCTCATAGACTTCTATACAACCAGAGAGGAGTCACCCCCTGGTGGCCAGCAGAGAGAAGTAGGACCATTTTCTCATAGACTTCTATACAACCAGAGAGGAGTCGCCCCCTGGTGGCCAGCAGAGAGAAGTAGGACCATTTTCTCATAGACTTCTATACAACCAGAGAGGAGTCGCCCCCTGGTGGCCAGCAGAGAGAAGTAGGACCATGTTCTCATAGACTTCTATACAACCAGAGAGGAGTCGCCCCCTGGTGGCCAGCAGAGAGAAGTAGGACCATGTTCTCATAGACTTCTATACAACCAGAGAGGAGTCGCCCCCTGGTGGCCAGCAGAGAGAAGTAGGACCATTTTCTCATAGACTTCTATACAACCAGAGAGGAGTCGCCCCCTGGTGGCCAGCAGAGAGAATGTATACAGATGCTCAAGCATCCATATCAAGTCAACTTTAAATGACATATGCACTTAATGTCTTGTTTTGGGTTTTGTTTTTGTTTGTTTCTTGCCTCAGGCTGTTTGGTAAATATCATTGTAAGATATAAGCTATAAATGTATATTGGCAAACATTTCCCATATATAATGAAACAGCTGATACAATGTCTCCTGCACGATTTTGCGATTGAAGCATGAGAGCATCCTTCCTCTTCCTCCTCTTCACCCCTCTTTGTCTCTCCTGTACTCCCGAGGCTCAGAGGTACGCTTTGGAAAACAAATATCTCAGAGGCCTGCTCACGTCTCAGCAGAGAAACACGAACACAGCTCTTAGTTCGGCATCATTTCTTTTTTCCCCTGTTTCCTCTGTTTGGATTTACATCACATTTCCACCATCCCTCCCTCTCTACCTCCACCCTTCCTCCCTCCTTCTTTCTCTTTCTCCCTAAAGTGTGGAAGTTGATGCCTTTTGAAAATAAATATCCCGGAACTCCACTTAGTTCTCTTCTCCCTGAAGGAAAAATAAAATCCTTCATTGATGACGGCAGATCACTTGCTGTTCTGGGAACGGTGTACACAACAAGTGATGAAGAGATGGAATTGATTGACAAAGTAAGACAGAGTGGGAGACAGATTTAGAATAAAAGTCTCTCAAGCTTTGGAACCATCTGTTTTATGAAGCAATTTTTATATATTTCTTTGTGTCGCACCGTTGGGTCCATAAGTCCATTTAAGTTGACATCAAGCCGATCTTTCTTTAACGGTCTAACGCAACGAAGCACATCCTTAAATAAGGTGAAGCTGAGGACTTTAACCCAGGAGACCCCCGTTAGCGTCCTGTGTTAAACAAAAAGTGAATTTTGACTTTGTGCTTGGACTTATAAAAGAGGTGATTCAGTAAGTTCAGTAAGAAAGTCCACTTGGGATGCTTGCTCTTTATTTATTTGAGTGACACTATTATTTTAACATGTAAATATATATTTTTCAACCTTAGCCGTAGTTTTGTTGTTCCACAACGTTAACCACGTAGCATTGTGCGTTTCTACAATAGTGATGCAAGGCTGATACGAAACCGATTTTTAGGTTAGAAACCTCACCAGAATGTTTTTGTTTTTTGTTTTTCTGGAAACTGGGTTCATTATAATTGTTAAGCCACTTAGGAGTGTCTTTTCAACATCTCATATAAAATAAAAATATAAATACCAGTTGAGGACGAGAACAACAACTTATAATATACTAGTCACTAGTGCCAAATATTTTTTTATATTTCTGTTTTTTTTTAGAACTCACAAGAAAACAGCAGACCACCAATTCGGCATCTGATATTCTTTGCCAATTAACTAAAGGACATCACAGGACCCCTGCTGGGCCCCCTGCAGTTTGTCTACCAACGAAACAGGTCAGTGGATGATGTGGTAAACAACTGGACCGCACTACAGCAGGCGAAAGCCCGACTCTGCAGGGACATACGACAGGATCCTGTTTGTGGACGTCAGCTCAGCATTCGGCACCATCACCCCAGAAGTCCATCCATCCATTAACGGTGACTGCTTATCCTGTCCAGGGTCATGGGGGGTCTTAAAACCTGGATCCACCATCTCCCAGGACCTTAAGTGACTTCCAACATGGACACCATCAGGAAAAATAGGTCCAGCAGAGGACTGCAGATAAAACGTTTTCCCTCTCATCAGGTGCAACGGAATACGCCAAAACAACCAGAGCAGACTTTATGTGGGTTTATGAGGCCTTTATCTATTTAATATCTTCAGGTAACGAACCGCTTCTATTAGCACTGTCAAAGCAGGACACATCACCAGTTAACATGCTGCCTTCTGAGGTGCAAGAAGATGTCTGGAATCTGTTAAAACCATGGATGAAGTTCATTTCACCGTCAAATAGCTTCAAAGTTACTGACGTGCTTCTATATATATATATATATATATATATATATATATATATATATGGATTTAATGAACCAGAAACACAGCGGCTGAAATGAAGTTAATAGCATCATTGTGCAGGCTGTAGTTGTTATGAGTGATCCCCAATATTTTATCTGTTTGACTTTTGTGGAATTAAAGGCTGCAGTGATTTCAGAGGTCTGGTCTTGATGGTGGCAACATTCCATTTTAATATCCTGGAAACATCTGAGATACATATGGCCATATTTGACAATAATGAGTATGCAAAAACTAATCTGTAAATCAACATATTTAGTGATATTTAAAGCCATTTACGGAGACCATTTACATAATTTGATGAACAAAACTATGTAAAACTAATAACCCTCCGACAAAAAGACAAAATAAATGTAAAATACTAATAATTACTTTTACACAAAGCAATTAAACCGACATCACCTTATGTTTGGAGATTTTTATTGCAAAAAAACAAAGTTTTTACAACATTTATTCACTTTTAAATGTGCATTTAACACAGAACTGCCTCACAAAAACCATTAGTGCTGGATATCAGTGCTGCCAGCATAATTCGGGAGTTTGTTTTAGTCTTTGTCCAGACCTCGTCTGTTTCCTGTCCAGCTTTAGTGAAGTGAGTCCAGGATCCACATAAATGATGGACTCCAGAGACTCCGGCTCATTAAAAACACATCATTTTCAAAGACATCATTTTAAACCAGCGTCTGCAAGCAATCACGAAAAACCAACAACAGCAAAAAAACAAAGCAGAAAGGCTCGAGCTGAGCAGGAGGTGTGAGGATGTATATTACGAGTCATTTATCTTCAAATAATTGAGGCATTTTAACAGATTAATTTGCGTTGTCAGGAGCGCGTCGTTTTGAATTTCAATGAGGCGACGCCTCGCGTTCCCCCGTTCTCATCCTCAGATATGAGCTTTACTTTGGCGGGATGTGGTTTAGCAGTGTTTATGTATCCGGGACACAAACACAGTCTATCAACCGCACAAGTAGCTCATAGCGAGCCAGTTTACACACAGTGTGTTTACCTTGTTTACTGTAGTGTTGGCGGGTTTTATTGAAGGAATAAATCACATGTTGGTCTGTTTTATTAGATGATTAGCTTGTTTTATTGTGTGGGTATTAATTCTCTATCGGGCCACAAAACAGTGTGAGTTAGGACACTGCCTCTGGCTGTGGTGGTTTGTGTGTGTGTGTGTGTGTGTGTGTGTGTGTATCCCTGAAGCTCTAGCAGCATCTATGATGGATAATACAACAGACTCCACAGCATTAAAACCAGGAGGAGGATGAAGCTTTCCTTTCAATCAGCACTTTTCTGTGTGAAGATGTGATGTTTGAACATGTGGTTTACACTCATTTATAGATTTATAGACAGGAGGAAAGATACATGGTGCCCTGCTTCATTCATGGAACTTTTCATTCACGGTTTAATGAAAGTAATAAAGAGTATATTTTTACATTTTTACCACTACAATGCTAACATCTGTTTGTATTGAAGGCCATGGCGACCCTGGATCTGCCGTGTTATGATCACAATGTAGGCGGGATCTCATTGGAACCGCCACAATCACCATTTCCATTCAGTGGTGTCATGTTTTTGGTTTCGTTCAGACCCCACAGCAGAGAGTGTGACACGGGCAGGTGAAGGTTAAACAAATCAGTTTAATGAAAAACACACAAGCAGAAATAAAAAGTCAAACCAAAAGCCACAGCGACGAGAAACGCCGGTAAATCACACGAAGTGTTGCAGAGACTGAATCATCGGGCAGAGAGGTGAAGACGAGGCTTTTATTGTCGGGTTGATGAGGTGAGAGTGAACAGGTGTGCTTTGATTGCTGCAGCAGGAGAAGCAAGCCACGCCCCCTTTTCACCCATAAGCACCCTGCAGGAGGAAAAGAACAGGAATCATGTGACAGTTTGGTTTGGTTTGGTTTTACTTGCTGCACCCTCGAGGTTGGAGGTTGAGAATTTCATCTGGGTTGTGGAGTCTGGAACCTTCTGGTTAGACCTGGACCCGGTACAGTTGGAGGCTCGCTACCAACAGGATTGTAGTCCATGAAAGAGATAAACCTTAGCCAGACTAACTTTACAGTAACTCTGAGCAAACTCCATTTAACTGAGAACGATCTGGATTAAAGCTCCAGTGCTGTCTGCCTGCTGGGAGCAAAAACTGTGGACCAGATCAGTTTCCATCCCGCCAGCTCGGCTCGGGCTGCTGAGCCTCCACACAACTGTGCAGGCATCGATTTGGCTGCAGGACATAAATATATTCACTTGATAGATTCTCCTGCTGTCAAGTTCCTCTGGTTCTCTTTGTCTCGTCTTACATTTTCCTCTTTCGCGCTTCACTTTTTTTCCCTCACGGTTCTTTCTCTCGGTTTGTGGACTCGAAGTCGTGGAACGCGATCGTGAGCGGGGTTAGCATCTGACGGAGCGGAGCCTACACAACTCGTGTTGTTTACGGTGGGAACAATATGACGCCTGCCAGACTTCACTGTCGCAGACACACACACAAAACCACGTGAGGACAAACTCTCACTGAATATCTAAATGCAAGCACAACTGTTCACACACACTTTCCCACTGGTGAAATGTTTCTCCCTGTGAGCGTTTGTGTCCAACAAAGAAATGAAACATGTAAGGGCCAGACCTTGTGTATACAAGTGTGTCATATAAAAAGTTTGCCCTTCATTACCCACACAGCATGTTCTACGGTAATAATGCCAGTGGGTTTAGTCCTTCCACATAGTTTGTTCTCTCTGTTGGCTCTTAAACTTTACAGTGGAAATGACCAAGAGTGGAAACGAGGAAAGGAAATCTCTTTCAACGGAGTGTAATCTTGCTGACCGTAGCCTCCAGACACTCCAAAGGGGGGAAGACGTCCCCCTTGTTAATAAAATGACCAAAATGGATGGCCTTGGTTCAGCCTGCCGTCGAGCAGCAGAGAGAGTGCAGGATGGAGCAGAAGGGTTGTTTGGTTTAAAAGATGTTGGTCTAGCCTGCCTGACTCATTGATCCTTCATCAGACTGAGGCTGCTCCGAAGGCTACATGTGTACAGTAGCCTAACTGATCGATCCATGGCGCTGTCCGTGGTGCTGAAGCAGCAGATGGATTTGTTGTTGCAGCTCAAAAAGTTTGGATTTCTAGGGAGAAGACAGAGCCCGACTCAGGTGGAGCTGCTTAGTGTACAGCAGGTAAAGCAGGTGTAAATCACCCAGTTAGCCATGGCTGGATTCCATTGCGCTTGTTCCGTTTCAGGGTCCTGGTGTTGTGCCACGGACACTCGTATGGAACAGAGAGCCATTATGGCTGCGGTGAATAAACCCCGGTGGCTTCCCTCTGAGAAATCAACATTTATGTAAAAGAAAAAGAAACACAGCAACAAATCCGAAACAATATGTGAGGTCCAGCGGCAAAAAGCCACACATATGAACGTGAGTAATGAGACGCGGGATGCAACGGTATAGGTGTATGTATGCATATATATACGAGGCAGACAGATGGCACAGTGAGACACCTCATCGCTTCGCTTTGCATTCTGACCTTGAAGAGCGACGTGAGAAACAAGAGGTGTGGGTTCGTCTATTCAAGGCGGATTGAAATGGAACGCTTCATCTCACTCTCTGCCGCCTGATTGGCTGAAATTGTCTCGCTTTTATTGTGAAAGATGATGGCTATTCTCACAATGCACACACACACACACACACAGCAACATGTGTACAGCCTGAACACTCACGTATATCTATAGGTGTGAGTAAGATAGGAAAGCATTGATTTCGCTCACATCCACGTTCTGTGGTTCCTTTTCAGCCAATCAGACGTGTCATCGCAGGATAAACACACACATGTCTAATTAGCGCGTCGCCAAGCCAGCGTTCACAATAGGAGGGCCACCTGTGTGTACCCTTCAATGACACGGCAAAATGTCATAGGAGGAAAACCAGCAGCAGTTAATTATGGTGTTGTGTGTGTTGGATCACTAGAAGAGCTTTTCAAGGCGAGCAATCATTCATTTTATCCAATTAACCTTCGTTCCAAAAAGGTTCTAGTACGGTGGCAACCAGAAACACAGCGGCTGATATTTAGTTTGTAGTGCTTTCCGATGATTGTTAATAGAATACCCCATAAAGTGAGTTCAAATATCCCAGTATATACCTTTATTGTCAGACAGACAAGACTAGAGAGTAAATTCATTAAAAATAACATATTTATGTGAACAGAACATCTCCAAACATAACTAATATATTACATTAATAACTAAACAAAATAACTGTAAAATTGTATTTATTGCATTGAATTATGTCGCGTGAGTTTTTTTCAATTTGCCAATGCCGAACCTGTGATTTCCTACTAAGAAACATTTCTGGAGCAGTCTGGTATGCTGATGACAATCCCCAAAGAAACGGTATTTCCTTGAGAAGTCTGATCCTGGAGGGTTTGCCAGGGCCAGTGACGTTCCCAGGATCTGGTTTTGCTGGAGCAGGCTCCCAAAGCCGGACCTGATGGACTGGGAGGTGGGCTGGCTGTGAGGAGACCAGGCTGCAGACCTGAAGGCTGCCGGCTTCTTAATGACCTTGAGGCGAAGAAGCGAAGTGACTCAACTGCCATCCTTGAAAATGAATGTCTCCAATAGATGTTTGTCTCGTTGGTACAAAAGGAAATAGTGATTGGAGTGAGTTGTCATGGTGATAAAACATGTCAGTGGGGTTGTCGAGAAAGGAAAGTCCTGAACTCGTTGTTGTCCTCCTTAGCAACAAGGAGGCAGAGAGACAGTTGGATATTAGCATTAAAGCATAGTGGAATAAGCGATTACGCTAACGAACCAAGTAAATACAAACTTAAAACCAAGTTACTGTCAAATATTATTGAAAAAACACAAAAAAACATGTATTAGCTCTCAGTATTTATCATCATACCTTTTTCTGTACATTTTAGAATATGGAACAGTTGGATACCTGCCTCACTATGATCCACAAACTCATTCAAAAGCACTTTGATCAGCATAAGCAAATTAAATTCCCGTTCCGTAGAGCGTCCTCAGAGACTGTGGTCAATAACAGCAGCAGAGAAACCTTCTGTAAAACCTGCTTTTTGCTTTAGTTGGCCATTTTTCCTGCATCTGTGTTGCTAATCACACACTGCAGTGATTGCTTCTCCTTCCAAGTACTGTACTTTCACATTTCTTCCCTACACCATTTTGTGAGAATGTCACACAATCAGTTGAGAACTTTGGCAACAAGTACATGGAAATTAATGATTAGGGGTAGTTTGCATATTGCCAGAGGCAAGGACGGCATGAGGTGGGATTTTTTCTTCTTCTTTTCTCTCTCTCATCATCAGCAGTCCTATTGATTAACTGCATAATTGAAAGTAAGCTTAACGATGGTAGCGAGAGAATCCTGAGCTGTGGTTCAACCTTTATCTTACATCTAGAACATTGTCTAACAAGCAAAATGGGTGTGTGTAGTGTAATGAAATGTGCATTCCATCCAAATCAAATCAAAGCTTATCAAGCAAACAAATGCTTATCTATAAAGGCTTCCTTTAGTGAACTACACTGCAGACAACAAACAAGCAAATACGGAGGGACGTGTTTGGGGAATGCAGGGTTCTGTCATTAGAAAAGATTTACACTGTTGGGCTCGAGAGATGCAGCACATCAGAGGACCAGGTTTTACAGTTACTGTGTTTCAGAAGGTCCAAAATATCATCTACACCAGAGATCTTCCAGGACCTCTAGGAGGTCTGCAGAGATACTGCAGAGATGATCTGTCCAAAAAAACACCTTTACATGAATACAACCTATATTCAGCAAATATAAATCTTCCTACTTATTCAATGTTATAAGGTGAAATTGTGATGTAGAAATGCCAAAATAGAATTAAAATTTGTTCTATAGATATATGAATATGTGAACAATTATTATTTGAATGGCTTAGCATTTAATACATACATCATTACAAATGTGATGCATGGCACTATAGGCTGCACTACACATTGTTATTGGCTGATTTAATAAGGAACATTATATGATATGTCATAGGGTCCCTCCACCGGGTCTCTATAGGCCTTGGGGGTTCTTGGCCTGAAGACCTCTGATCTAGGCTCATCCCATAGTGGTTTTACTGTCGTCGTTTCAGTGAGGACTGTCAGAAACTTTAAATGCCGATCCAGTAGAACACAGAATACACAGCAGAGCGGTTCGCGACATGGATTCATGTTGATTTCGTCAGATGACGTCCGTCTCACTTCTCCCAGATCTCGTCTGTGAAAACCAGAAGAAGAAATATTCAACAAGCTTTCTTCTGTTCCGGTGTTTCTGAGTTCTGCTAGTCATGCTAGCTAATCTACAGCTCATTAATTAACACGTTCTAGCTCATTTAATCCATACATACATACATTATTGTTTAGGAGTTTGGCTTTTGTGCGGAATAAACGAACAAGATATACCATATTAACAAGTAAACTTTAGAAGTACCTCAAACAGAGCCAGGCTAGCTATTCATGCTAAACTAAGCTAAGCTAACCAACCATCTGACTGACTACCATTTATGTCCTTTAATATAGGTAGAAAAAAAGAGGGAACTCCAAGGAAATGTCCTTACATCAAAGTGCAAATGCCCTAATATCAACACCTTTATATGATGCATTCTGTCAGCTGTAAAGATGCTGACGCAGCACGATCAACTGTCTCACTGTAGAGTCATTGACAGTGAAACCAAGTCCTCTGCCCTACCTGTCTCACCCCCTAAAACCCCCCTCAGGCTTCAGGTACAGCAGGGACAGAGAGTAACTCAGTTTAAGCCCATGAACTTTGTATGTACCTGTTCTCCACTTCAGCGTAGGTACTTGTTCTCCTCCAGCCTCGTATCTCCTCCGTGAAATGTGAAACATTAAAAACCTCCAGGCAGAAACATGAAAGAAAGGTGTCGGCACAGCCCTCTGTTTGTGTTACAGTATTTATATGTATTTCATGTTTTTCATTTTTGCTCCACTAAATGTTGTGGTTGAGAGTCATTTTGTCTCATCGGTTCCACAAATATGGTTCAGTCGCAGTTTGTTTTAATTGGTGTTTTCAGATATGATGATTAAAACCTTGATTTTGTTTTATGCAGATTCACACATTTCCGTTGATTTGATTCATAATTCAACCAGACTGGAACTCCTCTTCCACTTTTGGTAAAGTGTTTGCTTGAAGGGAACATTTAAGTTTGGGCTTCTTAAAGAGGTGATGCTCCAGCCAAACACCTGCCTCTTACCCCCCCAGGCTAGTGTTGCCCCCCCTGTTGCCTCTCCAGCAGTGCTGCTTCTCCACTGCACAGCGTTTGCCTTGATTGTGTTTACCGATGGAGACGGATCCGAATGTAAGTAAATATGAGAAAATATGCTGACTGGAATCAACGTTAATGATAAAAAATATGTTGAACATCTGCAGCGTGTTTTTTCACTGTAATTCCACACAACTTTAAACCTGTTTTCTCTGATTTCTACAGACTCCCCTGTTGTGGCGTCATCCACCAACAAAGACCCGTCAAATATAACTCATATCTCAATAAACCCGACTTTCAGTGTCAGGAAACTAATCACAAACACAAACAATCACAAACTGAAAAGACTCAAACTCTCCAAGGACTCCAAGGACTGTGGTTGGTGGGCGAGTCAATGGTGATGAGTAATCTGTGATATTTGGGGAAATACACGATTTGCAGACTTACCAAGACTTAAATAATCTCTATAATCAGCAATCTGCATATGAATAGATGTTGGTAAAAAAAAATGCATTCTGATTTTGGTTTGTAATAATAAAAAACTTTATTCATATAGCACCATTTTAACATACCGTAGGTAACTAAGTGTTTCATATTAACATCAGCAGAAAACAACAACAAAAACAAGAGTTTAGTTTGAGATGTTGCAGAGCCAATGATTGTCCAAATTAAGTTGAAGGAAGTTGAGGTGACACTAAGTCGTGTACAGCAGCTAGACAGGTGTGGAGGGTGTCTCAGTATAGTTCCCCCAGAGGATATATCACAGTGTCGGACCACCGATTCAGACCACTCCCCCGACGTCTCTTCATCCTCTACACAGATGACTGCAGATCCACCCAGCCCTCTAACACAGAGGAAATCCTCTAGAAGTGCCATCAGAGACAGTACCTACTCAAGAAGCCGAAATCAACAAGGACATCCTCACCATTCCACTACGCCTTCATTGAAAATGTAATAACCTTTTCTTTCACCAGCTGGTTCCACTCTATCACCCTGCAAAACAGGAACCGCCTGCTGAATGTGGTCAAGGCCTGTTTAAAAATCACTGAGCAGCCTCGACCTCTCGCTGCCCTACACCATCAGCAGACTGTAAAACACACAGGGCTCTTCAGGACTCTTCAGGACTCCTCCCATATCCTGCATCCTGAGTTTGATTGGTTCCCCTCAGGAAGCAGACTCCGCGGTCCAGGCTGCCGGACACAGAGGAGGAAGGCCACCTTCACCCCCAGGGTCGTCCAGCTCCTTCATGCTGATCACCAACATGCTGACATAAACCTTTTTATTTTGAATCACAAAATCTAAATGCACTCCATAATCTGAAGCCCTTTATAAATTATTAGTCGTGTTAATGTTGTTGCAGTGCGTGTGTTGCTTGCATCATCAGCCACGATGGAAGTCGACCACCAACAATGTGAGTTCAAGAAGCAGCTTGATCAGCCTCAAGCAACAGACCTCAGGCAGGCAGGGAGCCGGCTACAGAGCGCTGGTTAAATCTTTATCTATTTCCAAAGTTCAGTGAAAACTTCATTCACACAACACTTGATTTCTCCGAAACAACTGGAGAATTGTAACCCCAAGAATGAGAGCATCGTATCAAACATTCACGTTACCTTGAACTACGAGGTTTAACAAGGATCTCAACTTTTCTTTTCACCACAACTTTTCTGGGATGTTTGGCAACAACTATAATAAAACACGAGCCCTCTGCTGTGCCAACATCTCCATCACCCTGCATCTCTGTCTGATTAGCTACTCGTTTCCCATTCTCTCCGTCTGCAGCTCTCTCTCTCTCCATTTAAATCAACAGAAGGCCAGCGAGGGTTAGTTGAATACCACTTTAATCTCTCTCTTTCTTTTTGGAGCCGGTCTCATGCTATAAGCCTCTTATTAGTAGGCAGCCGGTGACTGCTGAGTCTTGTTAGCTGTATTCCCTCTCGAGACTGTTTAATGTGTAGCATTGCTATTCAGTAGCCGGGGGAGAGAGAGGGCAGCGATAGGGGGTAACCATGGTAACGGACTGTATAGGACAGATGAAGTCTGATACAGTGTCGAGGACAACTAAATGGGTTCATAAGTAAAAAATGATTCCATCCTCGACATCGCTAACACTTTCATTACTGTATCGCTCATACCGGTCCAGAGTCAAAGGGGGGCCGCCCCGGTCCGAGATGGGTGGGTTCATCCTGGACGGGTCGGGGATCTACTACAAGGCAGACGTAGACCGACAACTGTGCTCACACTGCCATCGACAGCAAACGTTCAGAGGGTTTATCGGTTCAACGTTCTGTAATTGGTTCAGGGTAGCGAGTCTCATCAGGCGATGACGAAGCCGGAGAGCCAATCAGGAACTACAGTGATCTGTGAGTGAGTGTGTTTGATTCTTACACCCTGTTTTACTGTAAGAAAAGCTTCTCCTCCGGTTCATGAAATCCCT